>JABUQX010030481.1:7500-27500 GCA_015478945.1 Trachelipus rathkii
AGGTCTTGCATTAAGGGGCTCAAGTTGAGCTGGACGTATTGAACATTATCACTCCAGCTGAAAATGACGAAAATTTTAGAAGTCTTCTTAGGTTTCGAAAATGGAGGTGACCATGTTTTGAAAGAACCACTTACTTCTATCGTCCAAAAATCCAGTGTATACGAGTCCGAGGATACAGAATGCAAATCATACGTCATTTAGTCGCTTATGCAAAGGAAATAGTGGAAGAAGTTAATAAAGACAAAACAATTTTTTTTAGTATTAGCTGATGAATTCTAATCGATATTTCCCCAAACAGAACAGTTTTCATTTTGTGTAAGGTACGCGATTGTTGGTGATGGAGGTATACTCCTTTAACTTTAAGAGAGGGTTTTTTATCATTTGTTCCGGTTTATGATATCTCAGGGAAAGCATTGGCAATTAATGTAATTTTGGAGAGACTTTGGCTAATCTTTCGGTTTAAACCTCGAAAAATTAAAAGGCAATAGGATATGATGGGAGCCTGCTTGCCATGAGAGGCGAATTCCCGAGGAGTGCATCTGTTATCGGAATGAGTATGCCTAAAGCTCTATACTCACATTGTGTAGCACATTTTAAATCTATGTTTCTCAGACTCTTCTAAAATTCAGGCAATTTGAAACATCATCTTATGATTTCATCTCTGAAGTATGCACTTTTTTCGATCGATTCCGAAGCGCACAAAACTTCTGGAAGATAAATCAAAACAGTTTTCTAGATAACCAAAATAACAAGTGGATCAAAAAGATGTGCGAGACAGCATTAGTGTGAAAGGCATGAAGCAGTTTTCTTTTAAAAGAGAGACTGCTTGAGCCAATATCTGCGTCAGTTGAAGAATACAAAGATTGGCCTGGTGAAATTTCACAGAAAGACTACTGTCGCTTGTTAAATTCAATCAGTATTTGAATTTTTATAATAACATTATACGCTTTAAGTAAAATTCTTGGAATAGACCTAACAGCCTTGTCAAATCAATTACATGAGTGTCTTTGATAACATTTCAAGTGTCAATATAACTTAGACAATTAAAAAGATAGACAAATACAGACTCAGAGTTTAAAATCCATATTCACACAAGCTAAAAATATAAGCGACAGCTTAGGTATTGAAATACACAAATTCCAAGATAGCGAAGTTCCAGAACATCGTTGTACTATGTTTCCTATTCAGATCCAGATATATTACCGTGCATCTCATGTTTTTATTCTGTTTATGGATGATCTAAATTCTTCGTGACTGATCGATTTTCTTTCTCTCGTATGAAACGCACTATATCATATTCACGTTCAGTCATCATTTAAGCCAGAATAGTAACAATGTACCTATAAGCATATTGAAAAAAGCATCCTCTTCTATAAAGACGACCTTACAGACCCTCACGAGGATACCCTAAAGGAAGTGGTGTCTCTGGCAGCGTAATGGCTGTTAGAAAATGAAAACCAAACTGCGATCGGTGCTTTGGCTGTGTGACAAGAGGAGGTTTCTACATTGCTACTCTGCCTGAATACTTAGCGTATTGCCTGTTATTCACTCGCAACATGTAAGAAAAGAACCTTTTGCGTACATAAGTGCGTCTGAAAATGTATTTAATTGGAATAGTGTTTTGGAGAGGGATCACATTACAGTCTTGCTTTACTGTCAATTCATAGAGATCTCAGCACAGAAGTCAGCAATGAAAATAATTTTTGAATACCTCATTCAAACGCAATGGAAACTGAAATTGACTTTATAAAACGATGGTAAGTTCGTATGAGAATTCATATATGCTATATTGATATATATATCATATATATCTATATAATATATATATATATATATATATTATAAATAATATAATAATATATATATGATATATATATATATACATATATATATATAATTTACTTCATTTTAAGAAATGTAACCACTTGCGCAAAGTCGCAGCCCCCCTCCCGAAAAAAATTCCTGGCTACGGGCCTGAATTATATATATATATATATGATATACTATATTATGATATATATATATATATATATATATAGTATAATATCATATTATATTATTATAATATTACATAGTATAGATATATATCAGTGCGGCTCGGCCTCGTTGCAGTTTGTGCAAATCGACGCACTTTTTTCGCAATATCAACGATATTTTTTTTTTTTAAATATTTGTTAAAAATTTTCACTTTTAATCATATATATATTATATATATAAATATATATATATATATATATTATGATATATAATATATATATATATATATATTATATTATATATATATTACTTTATACGCGTATTAAGAAGTATAATAAGGCTTGATTTTCCTCGCGTTGCAATTATAAATGCAACTTTCCTTAACGTATCTCATCGGGATACTGAACGAAATATTTTTGAAAATGTTTTAAAAAATGATTTAACATTGAATAATTAGGGGAAACTCGTTGCAGGGAGTCTCAACTCAAGTTTGAAAATAGAAGATATATAACAAAATGTTTGTTCGCTTCTAAATTTTTTATTTATATTTCTTGGAACGCAATTTTCGATAAGTTTTCACAACTCATGAATAATATAATATATATTATATATAATATTTTTAATAATATCATTTTACTTTTAATATATATATATAATATATATATAATTATAATATATATATATAATATATATATATACTATATATATATATAAATATATATATTATATACACACACCCGCTCCTGCCTTCGTTGCATGTTTGTGCAACGACTCACTTTTTTTTCCAGTATCAACTGATATTTTGTTTTTTTAATTCATTTTAAAATTTCACATCGAACGAAATCATTATATATGTATATATATAGTATATATATATATAGTATATATATATACATACTATATATATATATATATAGTATTATATAATATATAGTTTATATTAATAATCCCCCACCCTACCTAACTATATTATAATATCTTATAATATATCTACTATAGTACATATATATAATAATATAATATATAGTATATATATATATATATATATTATTATATATATATTATATATATATATATATATATATATATATAATATATATATATACTAAGCTATAAGAAGTATATAGTAAGACTTCGATTTTCCACGCGTTGCAAAATATCAAATGCAAACTTTCCTAAGCGGTATCTCATCGGATACTGCCGAGGCGAAATATTTTTGAAATGTTTTAAATGATTTAACATTGAATTAAATAGGGAAAACTATCGTTGCAGGCAATGACCTCACACAAGTTTTGAAAAATCAAACGGATTGACAAATATTTGATCTTTCTTGTTGGTTATTTGTTTTGGATTCAATAAACGTGTTTCCGATAAGTTTTCAACTCATAATATATATATATATATATTGATATATATATAATATATATATATATTATATATATATATATATATATATATTATAGTATTATAATATTATTTATATATAATATATATATATATAATATATATATATATATCTATATATATATAATTATAATACATATAATTAATGTAAGTATTGATATTGATTATTATTAATTATTATTATTTCATTATTATTATTATTATTATTCATTATTATTATTATTATATTATTATTATTAATTATTATCTTCTCTTGTACCCAGATTGGGTGTAAGGTGTGTAAACACCCGAACAGAAAAGTAGTAGAAGAATATTGACGTAAGTCGAAAAGGAAGCCCAGCCTTACGCCCTATTCTACCTTTAAGTTAGAACCCGTCGCAGTCAGAAAAATCCAGCCCTAGGAGCTTCAAGACTGCGACGTCCTCTCACTGTGGCCATCTGCGTCAATAGTGGGTTCATCCCGACAAAACCAGCAAACCATACTCCTCTCCTTACAAAAACCGATCACTCCTATTATGCGCTCTTTCTACTCGCCTCTCCTAACTCGACATTCCTAGCTCAATCCTAGCATTCCTCTTTACCTCGACTCAATCCATCTCTTTATCCTTCGTCTCCGCCCCACCGGTCGATTCCAACACTCCACTCACTATGACATCCCGTTTTAAAACACGACTATCATTATTCATCCTTTCCACATGCATCCAAACCATCTCAATCGTACTCTCTTTATTCTCCGTCATTACTCCTTTCTCCACGACCACAGCATACCCCTAATCGTTCATTCCTCATTTTATCAAATTCGTCCACACCTAACACAACCCCTACAATTGTCCGATTCCCGCCGAACCATTGTACTTTTAATTATACCTCTTATCCATGACCATAGTTTCACTACTTGTAACATTAACCACAGGTAACACGTAACATACTTTTCATTGCAAGACCCTATATGCGCGAATCAACTAATTAGTCTTTATACATCTTACAAGGATTCTAATGAGGCACGAGGCTACGATATCCTACATTCACTAAACTGTTCTCTCTCCTACATTCTCTCCATCGCATCGTTCCTTTTCATATAACATATATCCTAAATATTAAACTCAGACATCTTGTTTCCAGTTGCGTCAGATCATCCAACCATAACCTCTGCACCAAGGCTGTCTTTCACTCACAACCATAACCTTGCTCTATCTTATCGTTACTTTCCATAAACACTCCTTTACACACCTGCAAATGTCCTCTATCACACTCATGATCTCTCAACTTATTTGGTCAAATATAACAGATAGATTTAACATTCTCAGGCATTCATTGTGCCACGTTTATTTCTTTCCCTGAGAAAATGTAAATGAAACCTGTAAAGTGTACACTTCATTGACATAAAGAAACTTAAAACAACTATCTATAATTTATATGCCCTAGAAGAATATCGTTATCTAATGTCTGGAGCCTAGCTTTATCTCGATTTCCTTACAGGAAAATCACTTGGAAGCCAACTTTTATAAAAGTGTGAAAGCTATTGATCAAGTTTAGTAACCATTCGCGATGAACAACGTCCAAGCAAGAGCGCTGTTTTTCCATTATGGTAAAAAAGGATTAAAACCTTCTTAAGAAACCATGGGCAGAACCGCCACTTTCCCGCGCCTTAGCAATGCCTTTTCCGCACCATCGAGAAGGACCTTTATTATGGGCATATCAATGATTTTAATCAATCACAACGTGATTCGATCAAATTTGCTCATCAAAAGATACGAAGAGCCGACTTTCTTTTTATAAATTTAAAGGTAAGAATATTATTTTTTTAAAACTTATTTTAAATTTTCTTATAATGTTTTTCTAGATAATCCGCTTCTACGTCATCAATGCTCCCTCTTCTTGCAAACACATCACGCACTCCAACCGCCGCTCGCGCAAAAGCCACACACACACAACATCACATACTATATATACTATATATATCTTATATATCTAATATATATAATTTATATTATATATATATTATATATATATATATATAGGTATATATCTATATATATTATTGTGTGTTTGTGTGAGAATAAAATGCAAAATGCAACTACCAATATTTTTTAGGACGAGCGCGCTGATATAATATATATGTATATTATATATATCATATAATATAACTATATATAAACTATATATATATATTATATATATATATATTATATATAATATATATAGCTTATATATATATATTATGAGAGAGAGGGAGAGAGAGAGAGAGAGAGAGAGAGAGAGAGAGTTATTTTAGAGAAATGAAACTTACACTGAAATCCTACTCCCGAAAAGAAAAAATATTTTAAATAATTCTATTGTCAAATTTGTAAAAATACAAAATAGGAAAAATATGATTTTTTTTATATATAAAAATATATGAAAAAGTATTGTGTGGAAAGACCAATTTTTCCTCTCATTTTCCCCTTCTTTTAAAGGGGTGAATACCTATCAAATTGAGTTTGAAAGAGGGTGTCTGAAGAGAGAGGAGGGAAAACTTGGTTGAAAATTGAATATATAACATATTGCAGTCATGTTTTCAATCAGTGGTGGAAGACGAAAAAGAACTGAATGTGTGTGTGTGTATGTGTGTGTGTGTGTGTGTGTGTGTGTATGTGTGTGTGTATTTATAGAAGAACCGTGAAAGATTTCACAGAAAAAGAGACAACTAAAATATGTGTGACAGTGATTTACGAAAAAAATAATAAGTGAGTGTGTGAATGAGATTTGTGACATAAAACTTTGAGGGAAAATCACAGTGAGAGAATGGCGATTAAGTTTGTGAAAAGACCAATGAGAGTCAAGCAGCTATTAAAGCTATAAATTCATGCAGTTGTAAGTCAAAGCTCATCTGGGAATGTCTACCTTTCCTGCAGTAGATGACTTGGGTGCCAGGGCAGCAGGAGGCACCAGGTAATGAAGAGACAGACATATTGCCTCGCCGATAAGAAAGGGTCTAAAACTGTCCTGCATGATGAGTTTGAAACCATTTTGTAGCCTTTCAAAAGGTCAGGTCATATGAAAGAACAACTGAGACAATGAAAACATTGATCCTGAACGATTATTGGTCACGTGTCCCGTCTCAGAAGGGCGAAGAGAAAAGCAGAATGTTTCTACTGAGTAGTTCTGAAATAAAACTCCTGACTTTACTTATGACTGGCCACATACCAGTCAGATACCATCTCAAAAAAGCTTGAAAATTTGAGAGTGACATATGTCTCATATGCCGTTGGCGTTGGGAAAGGATTGCAGTTACATATGTTACATCTGCCGTTGGCATTGGGAAAGGATTACACTACTAAAGATGGACGACTAAATATTCGTTACCTAAAACAATTAAGTTATTTTTATTATTTTTTTTTTGAGGAGACTCAAGTTGAAACATGAATTTTAAATAGAGAAAAGCATGTCATGAAATGTGTTTTAGGCCTCAGTGACGAAAGGCTCCGATAGAGTCCACCCTCAAAACAATTTAATTTAATCAAAGACCAATGAGAGATTTCACAGGGACTCCTGAGAAAGATTTTCAGAAGGAGTGAGAATGTGCTGCAAGGAACCACAGTGATAAATGTAAGTGTGACTAAATCTGTGAAAGGAAGTGTGTGTACGTTAGTGGGTATGAGAAAAAGAGAGAGAATATCAATTTCATGAGATAGTAATAAAAAATAACAGATTGAGAAAGAATTTGTGTGTGTGTGTGTGCTAGGGAGGGGAAGGATTGGAGGAGGTGAAAGGAAACAAAACTGAGGCACAGAAGGACAAGTTGTAATGGAGAGAGAGAAGAGAGAGAGAGAGAGAGATAGGAGAGAGAGAGAGAGAGAGAGAGAGAAGAGAGAGAGAGAAGAGAGAGAGAGAGAGAGAGAGAGAGAGAGAGTCATCCATAAATTTGAATATTTAAATGAGAGAGAGAGAGAGAGAGAGAGAGAGAGAGAGAGAGAGAGAGAGAAGAGAGAGAGAGAGAGAGAGAGAGAGAGAGAGAGAGAGAGAGAGAGATTCGTCCATATTTCTGAATACTATAATGGATATTCACCAAGAATTTATGTGTCTCGCAAACTTCACAAATTCTTATTTTTTTCGTAATTTCAATTCAAATTTTATTTTAAAAAATTTTTTTTAAATATTTTATTTTAATTTGTTTATTATGTTTATCCACTTATTAATTCATTGATATTTTAGTTATCTAATTCAGTTATAAATATTTATTTAATTATAATTATATAATCATTTACGATTATAATAATAATAGTAATAATAATATATAATAATAATACAATAAATAATAATAATAATAATTAATACATACTTTAAAATAATAATAATAATAATAATAATAATAATAATAACAAAAATAATAATACAATAAAAGTAGATCACGTAATGAATTTCAAATTCCTGTCATTCAAAACAGATTTATTTCAATACACTTTGGGGGGGGGAGAAATTACACTTAGTTTATCAATAACAAAGATGTACTATTAAATTTTTATATTATATTCGTCAAATATTTTTTATCAATTCTTCCACCATTCCATTAGTAAATAAAACCCCCCTTGATTTCCTAGTATGTTGATAATGGTCTACTAATTGCCACACAGTGTTGTGTCTTTTGAAACCCGAAATAATTTAATAATAATGAACTTAAAAATAATTAAAAACCATAAAAATAATAATAAAATAAACAATATTAATAATAATAATTAATAATAATAATCATAATAATTAATAATATAAATATAAAATTAATAATAATAATAATAATAATAATATAATACTAATATATAAATAATAATAATAATAAATAGATAATAATAATACACAATAATAAATAGGTAACAAGTAAGAACATAATTAATACTATTATATGAATAATAATAATAATAATAATAATAATAATAATAATAATAATAATAAAAAATAATAAGAATAACAACAATAATAATAACAATAATAACAATAATAATAATAATAATAAATAATAATAATAATCAATAATGATAATAATAATTAATGAATTAATAGATAATAATAATAAAAGATAAAGAAAATAATCGGCTTAAATTTCTTATCGTTATAAGAAAAATAAAGATATAATATAAAACAAGTTATTATTACTAGCAAGCTCTAATAATTGGTTAAAACAATGAATAATAATAATAATATAATAAAATAATAATATAAATATTAATAAAATAATATAATAATAATAATAATATAATAATAATACATAATAATAAATAATATTAAATAATAATAATGATACCAATACATCCTATTAAAATGCATAATGAGACAAACATTATTATCAGTACACAATATTAAAATTATAAGAGGTAATGAAAGAGAATATTATAATAATAATAATTATCATAAAATATAATAAATAATAATAATCAATAATAATAATAATAATAATACATGAATAACTAATATTAATAATATTACAAAACATTAACATTATAAACAGTAATAATAGTGGTATAATAATATAATAATTCATAATCAACAATAGATCAATAATTTTAATCTATAATAATTACATAATAAAATTAATAATAATAATTAATAATAATAATAATAATAATAAGAATTAATAAATAATAATAATGAATGATAATAATTATAATAATAATAATAATAATAATTAGACATAAAATAATAATCAATAATAATAAATAATAATAATAATCTTAATTAATAATAATGAATAATATGTAAATTAGCTAATAACAGTATATAATAATGAATTAAAATATCAATGTGAATAAAATGGTTACAATAATAAAATAATCAAAAGAATATTCATTAATAATAATAATAATTATAATAATAATAATAATAATAATAATAATACTAATAATAATAATAATAATAATAATAATAATAACAATAATAACAATAATAATATGATAATAATTAATATATAATAATAATAATAATAATAATGATAATAATAATATAATAATAATAATAATAATAATAATAAAATAATAATAATAATAATAATAAATAATAATAATAATAATGGTAATGTGTATGTACAAAAACGATTAAAATATAAAAAATAATATGTAAATAATAAATGAATAATAATAATTTAATAGATGATTTTACAATGGAATAGACTAATATATATATAATAATAATTAAATAATAATAATAATCATAATAATAATTAATAATACATAAGTAATAATTAATAAATAATATAATAATAATTATGAATAATAATAATAATAATGAATGAAACAATAATAATAAATAATAATAATAATAATGTAAAATCAATAATAATGTAATAATATAATATGATAATGAACTAATAGATAGTAAATTTAGTAATAACACGACCTACGAACCACTACTCACCACTACCGCGCGCTACTATACTTTATTTTCACAAACAACGAATATCATATAGATATAAATCAATAATGATAATAATGTAATATAATTATAATAATAATAATAATAATAATTAGATAAGAATAATAATAATAATATATAATAATAATAATATATAATTAATAATAATATAATAATAATCATAACAGAGTTTAGCTAATATTCACAACTAATATAAAATAAGTGGATAATAATAATAATAATAATAATAATAATAATAATAATAATAATAATAATAATAATAATAATAATAATAATAATAATAATAATAATAATAATCATAATTATAATAAGTAAAATAGCATTAACTAATTATTATAATAATAAATAATAATAATTATAATATCACCACATCTACTTATAGCAATTTTTAATACATAATTTTTATATAAATACATATTAATGTCAAATATGTATAAATAGATTTGTTAATAAAACTATTTTAATATATATATATATATATATATATATATATATATATAATATATATTATGATATATATATATATATATATTTATATATAATTATATATATATATTTATATATATATTATGTATATATATATTATATCAGTATATTATATACCTAGTATATTATTATACTATATGATATATATATTATATATATATATAATATATATTAGTATATACTATATATATATATATTATATATATAATATAGTATATTAATAAATATATTATTATATATATATACTATATAGTATATATATATATATTCTCTTAAATAAAGTTCTTCCGTAAAGTCAAACTAAAATAAAAACTTGATTCAAGTCAAGACAAATCGAACATCTTTTGAAGAACTCTTGAATTTTGATTTTTTTCTCGGAAGAACAGAAAAACGAAAAAAAAATTCTCTTTTTTATCTTTTTTTATTTACTTTTGAATTTTATTTCTTCCTTTTTTTTAATTTTTTTTTTATTCTGGCAACCCTCTTGAGGAGAATCTTTTCTGACGACCTTTTGACTACATTTGAGTGTTTATCTTTTTTCCTTTTTTCCATTTTTGGATAGATCTTGAAAATTTAATTTGAGCTTTTATTTTCTTTAATGAAGTCTTGTTAAAGGCATAAAGTCATTTTTTTTTTTTTTTTAATTTTTTTTTTTTTTTTTTTTTTTTTTTTTTTTTTTTTCTTTTTTTTTTTTTTTTTTTTTTTTTTTTTTTTTTTTTTTTTTTTTTTTTTTTTTTTTTTTTTTTTTTTTTTTTTTTTTTTTTTTTTTTTTTTTTTTTTTTTTTTTTTTTTTTTTTTTTTTTTTTTTTTTTTTTTTTTTTTTTTTTTTTTTTTTGTTTTGTTTTGTTTTGTTTTGTTTTGTTTTTTTTTTTTTTTTTTTTTTTTTTTTTTTTTTTTTTTTTTTTTTTTTTTTTTTTTTTTTTTTTTTTTTTTTTTCTTTAATGAAGTCTTGTTAAAGGCATAAAGTCTTTTGGAGTTTCAAAGTTTCTTTTTTTTAAAAGTTTTTTTTGGAATTCTAATCATAGAACTCATTCTTCGTAAAAGTAAATTAATAAACATGAGGTTTATTGAGAATTTACAAATATAATTCTTTTATTAATATTAATCATGAAACTCATTCTGAGAAGTAAATAATAAAGAACATTTAAATATTAATATTTTAATCGTGATGAGGAGAAGCAACATAATTTTTTATTTCGATTCTTTTCAATAATTATAAATAATAGATATGACATCTTAGCAAAAGTTTTTGAGGAGTAACAGAATTTTCTAGTTTGTTCTTTTTATTAAAAACAATTTGGATTGTAATTCATAAGTTCTGCAATATCTGAAATTTGGTTGAAGCTGAATCTATATTTTCAGCGAAGTTAGATAACAAGAAGACTACTCTTCGCATGGTTTTAGGGGCTGGGAACACCCTTGTACCATTAATTTCCTCCCATTAACCCCTGCCATAGGAAACTATGAAAGGTTGTGGCGACAGGCCTAGCAAGCCGGCAACGTAAAAAAAGAAGTCTCTCGAGTTACCAATGCTATGCCTCGGACACAGCGGAATCAAAATTTGACGACCAAGCGTGATAAAGGACTACGGAAAAAGGATACACGATACCAAATTGTCACTATAAATGCAATACTTTTGCCGGGAAGGAGGAGGAGACCGTGGACTTGATGGAAAAGAAGATCAGATATATTAATGGGTTGTGAGGAGAGGTACAGAGGAAGTGGGATCCACAGAGATTAACATGAGACGCTATGTAATGATCTACAAAGGAGAAGGGAAGAGAGAAGCACGGAATGGCTCATCATGAGACCGGACTCTATAGAATGTAATGGAAGACTTTTGTAGTTAATGAATAGAATAATTTGCGATAACGCTTTGAGACGAAGGAGAAACATTGAGCTTATATATGTGTATTGCACTCACCGGGAAGACCAGTTGAGGCATAAAATGGAATCAGGGGAGTTCTCCACAGACGTATGACGGCGGTGAGAGGGAGAAAAGAAAAATTATAATATGGGGGATGTGTAACGCTCATTGTTGGAGCGTAGGAAGAGAGGAGCTGGTACTAAGGATTCATGAGTAGGGGAAGAACGTTGATTGGGAGTACCTGATAGCGTTTGCGATAGAAACAAGCATGGCTGTTATAAATACTTTCTTCACATGAAGAAAAAGCAAGACAATGGACGTGGTCTAAGGTGGAGTTGAGGAGGAACAGATGTATCACGGAAATAATGAATTGACAATGATGCTACTAGCGTAAGAGAGTTTGAAGATGTGAAAAGCTTTCCCACGATTTCACTAGATTCAGACCATAAAATGGTATTAGGTAAACTGATTTGAAAAAAATAAAGAAAACCACGGAAGCTAACAAAAGAGAGATACTGTTTGGAAAAGCTGAGGGTAGATGGTGTGGTAGAGCTGTTTAATGAAAACTCACATACAAGAAAGTTCGAAGGGACAGAAGAACAAGAAACGGCGGAGAAGAGTTGGAACTTTAAACAAGAGTAGATCGAATCACAAGCGAAATACTAGGAAAGAAAAAATGTCGCAGGGAGAAGAAAAAGAAGATCGGTATGGTGGAATGAGATGTAGAAGCGAAGTGAGCTCAAAAACAAAGAATATAGAAAATGAATGAAGACGAGAACGGAGGGAACGGGATATAATATGTAAAGCAAGAAACATGAAGGATGTAAAAAGAAGAAGCATGGACATTACTTGGAGAAGAAATAGAGAGAACTGGAAAGAGGATTCGAAAGGAACGGGAAAACTTTTTTATGGAATGGCCAATAAGCATAAGAGGAAATTTAAGGAACCGGAATGCATACGCTTCTGAATATTAGGAGGGAGAACACTGCTTCTAGAGGAGAGGAGGTGAGGAAGATGAGCGAGATTTCAGTATTTTGAACGTTGAGGAGGGAGGAGGAATTAGGACGAAATACCTTGAGAGTAAGACAAGACACAGAAGGAAATTCAGAATGAGAGATAGAGAAGTGAAAGCAAGCAATTAAGAAATTTAGAAATGGTAAAGTGCAGGATATCCCCGAAAAAAAATTTTTTTGGGAAAACCCCCTTGACATTAAAAATTGAAAAAAAGCTCCCAAATTCCAAAACCAAGGAAAAGAAAGGAATAACTAAATGGTTTGTCAAGCATTGTTAAAACCAAATATGGAAAAGAAAGAAAAATATCAACAGAATGAAGGAAAGCAGTCATCTGTCCGATACATAAGGGCAATAAACAATAATGCGGATATTATAGAGGAAATATTATTGTTGGTGGGCTCAGTAAAATAGTATGAGAGAACTTGAAAAAAGAATGAGGATGAGGTCGAGGACAAGATTAGAAAATGGCAGCACGGTTTCAGACCAGGAAAAAGCAATGACCTAATATTTTACATGAAGATGGTAACAGAGAAAATCATAGAGTGGAATGAGAAGGCGTATGCTTGTATTCATAGACTTGAAAGGCATTCGAATAAGTAAATAGGGAGACTGTTGGAGAGTGTTAGACGCTCCGATGTAATGCACAGTCAGAAATTGAAATAGCGTCATTAAAAGTATGTATGAAAATCAAATAAATACGGTTAGAGGAACAGGAAGAGAGAAGTAGTTTGAAGTGAAAACGGGGGTTAGACAGGGAAGCGTACTGTCACATTGCTCTTTACTGGACAGCTGCATCTAAACAGGCATACTGATAAGGGAGAATGAGGAGGCATACTTTGTTAATGAGGATGATGCGAGGCAGTGATTACATCATGAGCTCAGACTGCAGAAGCTGTGAAAGGTGGAATGAGGTATTAGTCAATGTGCAATGAGAGAAACAGAGAGAAAACGAAATATGGTGATTGCAAGAGAGAGGGAAGAGGTAAGTAGTGAAACATAAGATATAAGGCTTAATCAAGTGAATAGATTTAAGTATTTGGACGTGGTATTTGATGATCAAGGAAGAAATGACGAGTTGAAAGGGAGAATTTGGAGATTTTCACAGAATGTGGGAATGTTATATGCCGTTGCTAAATGAGAAGGGATACAACAGAGTAAATATAATATAGTAAAAAATCTAAGACGAAATGTTGTATGAATCTGTCTGGACAATGAACACGATACAAAAAGTAAGAATAGAAGCTGCGAATAGAGTACTTAGACTCATTAGAGGAGTATCGTTGAGAGACAGAATGAGGAGCGAGCTGGTGAGGAGAGAACTGGGAGTGGAACCTGTTTTGGAATGCGTGGAGAGAAATCAGTTAAGATGGTTGGGAAAGAAACTTGTTTGGTGGAAAAGAGAGAGAGGAGAGTGAACGGGGGGGAAAGGTGGGAGAGATTGAGAAAGTAGGATGGTTTGAAACCGAGGTAGAAACATCAGGAAGACAAGGAAGAGATGGAGTGGATTCATGGCGGAGGCTGGTACAGCGTAGAGGCAAGCGGTAGAGAAGTAAAGAGAAGAACATTTGAAGAATAGAAATCTTTGAGAAGATTTCTGGAGGAGTAGCACCTGACAGGCATACCCTACCAGGATGGATGGTACAAAACAAAATTAAAGGTGAATAAAAATAAAGAATAAATAAGAAGAATAAAATAATAAACTTGGTTTAAAAGGAATTTAAATCCATATTTAAACATGGAACTCGTTCAGAGTTATAAACATAAAATAAACAGGGTTTATTGGGAATTTAGGAATAAGTTTAATAAACATGAGAATTTATTGAGAATTTAGGAAAAATTCTTTGGGAGTTTTAAATGTGAAACTCATTCTGAGTAGCAAACATAAATATAACATAAATATAACAAATAAAACATAAAACATAAACATAAATGGAGTTTATTAGAGATTTAGTCAGGGAATTCTTTGTGAGTGTGAAACATGTAACTCATTCTGTGTTACAAACCTGGGGGTTTATTGAAAATTTCGATATATAATTATTTGGGAATTTTAAACATAAATTTATTCAGAATTTAGGTATACAATTTTTGAAAATTTATGCACTGAATCTACTGAGAATTTTGACATTGATTTTTTTTCTTTTCTCTTTGGAGTTCATGGAACTTACTGGGAATATTGGAACTTACTGGGAATATAATAAGTTTTAAGCATGAAATTTATTAGGGATCTCGTCATGGGATTGTTTGAAATTCATGGACCTTATGGGGAGTTTTACATCTGTTGTTTAGAGAAACTTAAGGTACAGAAATTCTTTTGAAGTTTTAAACATTAAACTCACAAGGAATTCAAGCATATAAGTTTTTGAGTTTAATGTATTGGACCCAGTGGAAGCTTAGGCATAGAATTCTTTGGAAGCTTACGGATCTTAATGTAAATTTAGGAATATATAATTTTTGAAATTTTAATCATGAAACTTATAAGGAATTTTGCTGTATAATTCATATTGAGGTTATGGAAGTTATTGAAAATTTTTAGGCATATAATTATTAGGAATTTTAAACATAGGGCTTATTGGGAAACTAGGTATGGAATTCGTAAGAATTTTAGATTACGAAGTTATTTTGAATTTAGGCACATAAATCAATGGGAGTTTTAAATATATAGAACTATAGTGAAAAACTTTAAATAGGAAATTCAGTTTAAGGGGAGAGTTCGATCTTTGCTTTGGGCTGGCCCCATTTTAGCCCCAAACTGAAAATAGACATAAAATTCTTAAATTTTAGCCAATTTTGACTAAATTTAAAGCAAACCGCAGCTTTTTTTTCTGACATCTAAAGCGTCGTTTGCGGGTGTTTTTTTCAGTCTGTTAGTTATTTCCTTTGTATTTTCATTTTTAGAAAACAATTGTTTTACACGTTTTTCGATCCTCATCCTACAATTTTTTTTTCGAAATGGCTTTAAACTTTAACTATGCAAAGATTGGAGGACTATTACCTAAAGAACGTAGGAAGCGAAATATTAATTTTTGACCCCAGGTCCCATCAATGGTGGAATTTCGATGCCTACTTTTTTATGGTTTTGAAAATGAAATATTGTGGTAAAAATTTTTTTTTGGGGGGGGGCCATTCTATCTGCTTAAAAATATTAGGGCATTTGTAGTCGAGGGAGATACACATTTTGTATTAGGTCATTTTTTTGGTATATGCAATGCTTTTGCTTTTGTACATGGAACAAATTTTCCAAAAAAAAAAATTTTGGAAATTTTTTTTTTGAATATATTAAAAAATAATCTAAGTAAAAAAAATGTATCCCGCCCGACTATATTCGCCCTGAAAATGTGGTATTGATCGAATGAGTAAGAAATCATAATATTTCACTTTTTTAAAAAAAAAAATTAGTTTTTGGAAAAAGTGAAATATTGAGATATTTTTTTTGTATGAAAGAAAATAGGGAAACACACAACCTGAAGACAACCAACTTGAGTAAGTTGCCAAAATGTAGAATATCTTTAATATTTTTTTCGTCAAAACATCTATAATCTGATACAATATTTAGTACATATAACATTATTTGCACTTGTTATTAAAATACTCTCACTAACTATTTTTTATTTAGTAATTGAAAACGAGTTTTAAAAGTGAGTAATTATTTATATTCTAGAGTTCTAGAGAGCTTCTTGTTTATGTATGAAATTTACATCGAATTTTTTTAAATTTTAAGTTTCATAAGGGGATGGTTTGATCTTTGCTCCGGACTGACCCTATTTTAGCCTCAAACTAGAAATTGATATGAAGTTCTTAATTTTTAGCCAACACAAGAAATAAATTAATATCCAAAATCACAATTCTATCAATCAAAGACCCAATGATGAGTTGTCATGTCGCAAATAAATTTCGTTTGACATGATATTACTCAACAAAAACCTTATTTAAATTGCTAATGCTAATTTTTAAATTAAATTTAAATCTTTAACGAAACTTCTGAATTTAATATTAATAAATAACTGAAATAGGAAGGAACTACTTCATATCGCGTAGAAAATATTGATACGCGGTCGAATGATTTAATTTTCATCAAACTACTTCATATAATATACTTTACATCGCATATGATATATTTTACATCGAAACGCAATGCTATGAATTTGTTTGTGTCAAAGTCTGTATTGTTAAAATTTATTAATACATTTAAAATAATTACCAATAAGACATTTTATTTTCCTTTTTATAGTTTAAAATAATTTTTTAATTAATAATGAGAAAAAGTATAAGTAAAAAATTTTATATTATATCATATTAATATTTTTTTCAACTTCGCTTTATATAAAAGTTAATTTTATTGACTACGAAAATTAAACTAACAAAAATGCTATTTTGTTAGTATATATATATATATATATATATATATATATATATATATAATATATATATATATATATGCTATATACTATATATATATATATATATATATATATATCTCTGCTGCCTATCTTTGCTCTCTGCTGCTATATATAAGAAATTTTAAATTTCTTGTGCAAGTTAAATATAATATAACATGCAATTGGTTTTACTTTGGCGTTATACAGTATGTTGGCAAGAAATAAAATATTATATATTGATGATGTAAAAAATTATATCATTGATGTTTCAATCACAATGACGTAAAATTTTCACTCCTGAGAGGAACCGGGGTTGATGGAAAATTTTATGTCAACTTGATATAATTTTTTTCTGTGTATTTTGACCAAATAATAAGCAAATATATAAATAAATAAATTTCTGTTTTGGGTTCAAAAGCTCCTGCTCTTTTTAAATATTTTTTAAAATTTCTTACTGCAACTTAAAGGAGATCCTTTTACTTCATAAATACATATGGAACCTAACTTGTCTTTACTATAAACGGTATCCAGTTCATATTAGATTCTGTTAAGTCAAGAAGAGGACACTACACAAATAATATATATTACACCCACTACCTTAACTCTTAACAATATGGAAGGCAAGTTTTCTTTTTCTTCTTTAAATAATTACCAATCAGTATTTATAAAATCATAAAATCGAATCTGCTTTATTTATTTTTGAAAAATAGAAAATAGTAAAAAAAAATCAATACTCTAATCAGAAGTGGAACCTCTGACAACCACGATTGCATATATATATATATATATATATATATATATATATATATATATATATATATATATATATATATATATACTCTATTTTATATCTATATATATAAATATATATATATATATATATATATATATATATATATGAGGTAGAGTTAAAAATACCGGAACATTCCGATTAGTCTTCATATCTTACAATGTAATAAGCGCGTGTTGTGAGAAATGTGTGCGCAGACATGTAAGGACGTGTATCAGCAGCGTATGACAGTGCTGAGCATGTGTCCGTGTTTACAATTCAGTTTGCTTTGAGGCACTGTCGTTGTGTGTTGTCGGAAAGAGTGTTAATCGAGAATGGCCCATATTGATGAATCAAAATGGCGAACCCGAGTTTACGAGTGGTATACGCGCTTTAAAGAAGGGCGGGAGTCGCTGGAAGATGATAAGCGTGTCGGCAGACCATCAACAGCGCGTAATGATGACACCATTGCTAGAGTACGGGAGGTAATCCGAACTGACCGGAGGCAAACCATCGATGATGTTGCCAATATTGTCGGGATTTCTCATGGCAGTTGTCACGCGATCCTCGCACAAGACTTGAACATGCACCGCGTGTGTACGCACCTTGTCCTAAGATTACTCACCCAGGAACAGTGTGAAGAGCGGGCCTACATAACCGGAGAGCTCATTGCAATGGTGGATGCGGATCGAGTATTGTTGAATAGGGTAATAATTGGCGATGAGAAGTGGTATTACCTTTACGACTCTCAAACGAAGCGTCGGACCTCTGAATGGAAATCTTCGAGTTCACCACGAAAACATAAGGTTTGAGCAGATCCCTCAAAGGGGAAGTCATACTGGAGGTCTTCTATGACTTTAAAGTCTCGTGCAGTTTGAGTTCATGCCTCAGGGTCGTACAATTACCAAGCATATGTACATTGATATTCTCCGTCATCTTCGTGACGCAATCCGACGCAAACGTCCTGAGTTTTGGGAAGCGAAAAATTGGGTATTGCACCATGACAATACCCCGGCACATCGTTCACTCTTGATCTCTAAATATCTGACGAACAGCCACATACATACCTGTGCTTTCTCAACCTTCTTACTCCCCAAATTTGGCTCAAGCGGATTTCTATCTCTTCCCTCGCAAGAAGTATCTATTAAAATGGCGACGGTTTGAGTCAGCAGAAGAAATTCAAAGTGCAATGACGTGTGCGTTGAAAGAGGTAACAAAAGATGTCTTACAGCGATGATTCGAGCGGTGGTACGAGCGCTGACAAAAGTGTGTGATTGAAGAAGTGTGTGATTGAAGGAGGATTTACTTTGGTATTGTGTACTATGTTGTATCATATAAGATAATATATATATATATATATATATATATATATATATATATATATATATATATATATATATATATATATATATATATATATATATTTATTATATTTATATATTTATATATATGAATATTATTTTAATTTAGAACTCAACTTTACTGTTTCAAATTACTTTCCATTTTTCAAAATAAAACTTTTAATGGAGTTTTATAAACTATTTTATATATATATATATATATATATATATATATATATATATATATATATATATATATATATATATATATATATATATATATATATATATATATAGATATGTATATGGAGAAAGTCGACCTATTGACCTTTTTATCTAAAGTAAATTTTAATTTTAATTTATTA
>JABUQX010030481.1:40000-42500 GCA_015478945.1 Trachelipus rathkii
CCTCTGCCAAACTCACATTTCTCTCTTCCAGGCATTCCTTTTCTGACTCATTCCACTTTTCTTCTGTCTCCCATCGGTCGATTCCCAATACACTTACCACTATATATCCGTTTAGCCGATCGTCTGTCATCCATCCTTTCCACATGACCAAACCATCTCAACGTACTCATTTATTCTCTCATTTACCCCAATCTCCACACCAAACAACTCTCTAATACATTCATTCCTCATTTTATCATTTCTTTTCACACCTAACACGCCACTAAGATTGTCCATCTGAACACATTGTAATTTAGATCTATACCTCTTATTCCAGACCATACATTAACACGGGTAACAACATACCCTCATGTAAGACCCTAGCGCACTCAACACTTAGTCCCTTTACATCCACCAACGATTTAACTGCACCAGCCACCTTAGTGCCATTCACAATTTTCCTACTATACTCTGCATCATCTGCTCCCTTTTCATTCAACATATATACTAAATATTTAAATTCAGACACTTTTTCCAGCTGCTCACCATCTAACATAACTTCACACTGAGGTCTGTCCTCACTCACAACCATAACCTTACTCTTATCTACGTTTACCTTTCTTTTACACACCCTACCAAATCTCTCTACTAGTCCTCTCAAACTCTCTTCAGATTCGCCACACAAAACCAAATCATCCTCAAATAATAGGTAAGGAATCCTCCACTCTCATCCATTCTCCATCATTCTAACTCTATCCCTTGTCACCCCTACCTCTAATTCTTTCATAACCTCATCCATATACAGATTGGATTGCCACTCCGCTATTAATATTAAAATAATCACTTTCGACTCTATCTATTCTTACACACGCTTCACTATCGTCATACATACTTTTGATTCTATTCAGAAGCTTACCACCAACACCATATCACTAACACCTGCCATAGATTCCCTATTAATCCTATTATACGCCTGTTGCAAATCCATAAATCCTAAATACAATTTATTCTTCTCCTCCCTCATTATCCCAATCATTTGTTTCAATGTACAGATTTGATCCACACATCCTCTACCACTTCTAAACGCACCTTATTCTTCCCCAAATTAGATCTTCACTCATTCGACGCACTCTTTCGACCAAAATATCAACATATATCTTCCCTACAACACTCAATAAACTAATTACCCTATAATACTTAGTTACCTTTTTCCCCTTACCCTTATATAAAGGTACTAATATTGACCTCCTCCAATCCCTCAGAACTATACCCTCCATAAACGTTTTTGTTATACAACTTCCAAATCCAATGAACCACCATCTCGCCTATATATATATATATATATATATATATATATATATATACTATATATATATATATATATATATATATATATATATATATATATATATATATATATATATATATATATATATATATGCCTATATAATATGGTTTTGTGAGGTGAATCTGAAGAGAGTTTGAGAGGATTGGTAGAAAGATTTGGAGGGTGTGTAAAAGGAGGGGTTTGAAAGTAAACGTAGATAAGAGTAAGGTTATGGTTGTGAGTGAGGGCAGTCCTCGGTGTGAAGTTATGCTAGATGGTGAGCAGCTGGAACAAGTGACTGAGTTTAAATATTTAGGATATATATATATGTTGGACGAAAAGGGAACGGATGATGCCGAGTGTAGTAGGTAAGTTGTGAATTGCAGGAAGGAGGCTGGTGCAATTAAATCCTTGGTGGATGTAAAGAGACTAAGTCTTGAGTGCGCTAGTGTCTTGCGTGATGGTAAGTTGTTACCTGTGTTAATGTATAGTAGTAAGACTATGGTCTGGAATAAGAGGTATAGATCTAAAGTACAATGTGTTCAGATGGACAATCTTAGGGGCGTGTTAGGTGTGAGAAGAATTGATAAAATGAGGAATGAACGTATTACAGAGTTGTATGGTATGAAAAAAGGGATAAATGAGAATAAATGAAAGTATGTTTAGATGGTTTGGTCATGCGGAAAGAATAGATGATAGTCGGTTGGTTATCGGATATATAGTGGTGAGTGTGTTGGGAATCGACAGGCTGGGAGACCGAAGAAAAAGTGGATTGAGTCATCAAAAGAATCTCTGGAGGAGTGAAATGTGAGTTTGGCAGGGGCGAGAAAAAAGTGCATAATAGGAGGGTTTTGTGAGGGTGTATGGTTGTAGCCCACCTGGGCCAAGGGATGAACCCCACATTGGCGAGATGCCATAGTTAGGGTCCGTCGCGGTCCCGTGAAGCTCTAGGGTGGATTTTCTGTGCGGCGAGTTCCCACTAATAGGTATAAAAGGGAGGTAAGGCTGGGCTTTCTTTTCGACTTGTGTCATATTCTTCTACTACTTTTCTGTTTCTGGTACATGTTACGCACCTTACCCCCAGTCTTGGGGGAAAAAAGGTGGTTGATGATGATGATGATGATATATATATATATATATATATATATATATATATATATATATATATATATATATATATATATATATATATAT
>JABUQX010030481.1:50000-60000 GCA_015478945.1 Trachelipus rathkii
AGTAAGGTTCCATGAAACCCCCTGAATCTAGCCAACTGTTAACAAGAAGTTGCTTAACGGTCACTTAGAAGCTGTTCAACTGTCAACGGAAGTTCCTCTATATAATGTAGGTTCCTCTATAAAACGGAAGTGCTCATCTGTCATTCGAAAGTTGCTCAACCACCTAACCGAAGTTACTTGAAATATCAACTGGAAATTGCTCAATTACCTATGGAAAGCTAATTGACTATTAACCGGAAGTTGCTCCTCTGCCATCCGGATGTTGTTCAGCTGCTAGCTGGAAGTTGCTCAACTATCAAAAAAATGCTATTCGACTATCATGCGAAAGTTGCTCAAGTGAAATCCAGAATTTGCTGAATTATCAACCAAAAAATCCTCGGCAGTCATCCGAAAGTTAATCAACCGCCATCCTGAAGTTGCTCGACGGACAATAGGAAATTGCACAGTCAACCAGGAGTTGTTCGATTCTCAACTAGAAGTTGCTAAACAGACAAAAAGTAGTATATTCTGAATCCGTAGTTTATATATATATACATGGGCGTCGTCAGGGGGGGTCAGGGGGGGCAGCTGCCCCCCTAGAAGTGTTTACTCTTATAGTGTCTACCTATTTTTTTTTACCTACTTTTTTTACGCCTGGCAGAGACCTTTGTCCTGAAACTTACGTAATATATAATATATATATATATATATATATAGTTATATATATATATAATATAATATATATATATTATATATTATATAATATATATATACTACTCTAATATATATTCATAACGAGTATATGGCGAAAGGCTAGTTGCAACGTCACTTTTCTCACATTTCTCTGTGCCGATACCGAGGTCCTTCTCACTCATTTTTACTATGCTCCTTTATTTTCAGATAGGAACTGTGTTGTTACTATCTATGCTTTTTTTAATGTTAATAATGTATTTATTATTAATTCTAGACTTTTTGTGTTGCAAGTTTCCAGATCTCAATTCTTTATAAAGGTGTTTATGGGTTCAGCAGACATGAAATTATTCACTTAACTGTGACGCCATCACTTCTAATAATTTCAACCACCGCCTCAGTTCGTTAAAGACAATTATATATTAATATCATACTATATATATACTATATATATATATATATCATATATATATATATATATATAATGATATATACTATAATACTATATATTATATATATATATATATATACAATATATATATATATTAATTATATATAATATATATAATTATATAATATAATACTATATATAATATATATATAAACCACCTAGTGTGCTTAGATTATATATATATATAAATATTACAATTTCATCCAGATCGATGGATATTACGGAATCCCTTGGTACTGTACGTTTACTTTAAAATATTAATAACAAATTTGTTATTTACCTGCTTAAAAGTAGAAAGGAAATTTTTGTACACAGGATCTTTAGGCTTGTCCATATAAGGTTAGCTTCATTTTAAAAACACTATTTTTTATTACAACAGAGAAATTAGTGATTTTCAGAACATGTTTGCTAACTTTTTAGTTTTTTCTAGTTAACATCGTGTTGAATGACTTAGCTAAAAATATAGCCTTTATGGACCATTATGTGCAGAGATCTATATATATATATATATATATATATATATTATATATAGTATATATATATAATATATATATATATATATTATATACGTATATATATAGCTATATTATATTGTTGCAGTAAATTTGAAAAGGAAGAGCTCGGATAAAATTGGAAATGGTAAGCGGTGAAAACGAAAGAACATACCAATTAATCAACTAAGACTAACAAGAGGCCATCCCCGCATCCTACTTCGCACTATTTCGCATAATGTGAAAGAAGAAGAAACCACACCCAGGCCCAGGCACTCGACGAAGTCAAAGATAGGTCCAGATTTCGGACCTAGCGTTTCAGTACATGACAGTCACGAAAATGACCTTGGTAGATACGTTGGACATTCATTTATGATTTCGACCCTAAAAAAACAATTACTGGAAAGCGTGTTTGGTGGACAGACTTGCGTAGGACGGAATACGAGCCACACTCCTACCAAATTCCTATCATGGGCCATCATTGATGCTGGACCAGACGCTGCCTGCCCAAATGATTGTGTAACGGTTCTCTAATCGGATAAGATGGCACTGGCGATCAGTCATGTTGAAAACGAGGGAAGAGAAAGATGCCACATTCCAATGAGTTCAGATGAGATATGAGATATTGTACTCTATGTGGTACTACTATAAAGGAAAGCAGCTCGTTAATAACGGTAAAGTAAGCGTGCAGTATCAGCTTCGTACTACGCTAGCGATCCTGCAAACTCCCCGCTGACTACTTCTCTCCCCGTAAACTCATGGCAACCTACACCGTGTTCCATCCACGCTCAGCTCTGGCCCCCGCGTGTATCTCTTCCTCGGACCAACAAAGCCCAGTCCCAGACTTGAACCCGTGCCAAATCGCCGAGGAATTCATTGGCTTCGGTAGAACTTGAAAGCCGCCGACGGAAAAAAACCATTGCGAAAAGCCATTGACGACTTTTTGTACGACCGAAGAAACTGGAATTCCAGAAACTGCGTGTGCTCTGGGTTTCGATGGCATGTCTACGATGTCTGGCAAAAAAAAAGTTGCCAAGCAATATTGAGGAAAAAAGTATAAAAAAAAGCATTTTTCTTTCATTGCTCTTCACACAAAGAAAATCTAGTAGTAAATGATTTTGAACACAATCACCAAGAAATCTCGCCCAATAACTTGTTGGGAACTATCAAAGGACAGTATTCACGTTTTTCGCGAGACGGTCTGAGAAGAAAACCTCTAATGCCAGATACATTCTAATGCCTAGTGCACCCCAAATGTATGATACAACACATCCGAAGTGCATCAGATCAGAGTGTTTAAAAGGAGAAGCTTCTGTACGAACGATGCAACGCCATTCAGAAAATTCCTTTCCATTGAAGGGAATACCGCCACAAGTTGCTTAGCGGGCATGTTAAGTCTCCATAGTCAATGCTATTGACTATGATCGCGAAATACTCTTGCGATGTTAGGAGCCAGTTGTAAATGCCTGCAATATAAAGCGACCTTTCGTGTGACCTATCGTGTACAAAAACCTCGCAGCACATTGCGACATATTGTCGGAAAATGGTTTAGGAAGCGCATCGAAAGGTGAAGAAAAAAATCGATGTGATTGTTAAAAGAAGCTAATGAAATCGCCTAGCAACTGGGACTTGATCGAATTATACCACGGGATTTTTGGTAGCAGCAGCAACCCCAGCCAACCATCACAGAACAAAGTCGCCACGAAGTCTGGAGAAGATCCCTTAATAACTCCGATCTGGATGTTTATAGCTTCTTTGGAATTACGTCTTTTCTACTGAAAATACCCCTTGCTTCAGTGCATTGAATATCTACATCCTTCCATCTGCTATCTTCCCATAACAACGGATGAGTTTAAAGGAAAGGACAGCTTCATTATATAGTTTTTACCACTTAGAAGGCAAGAAGAAGAGCTAGAACTTTGGCTACAAAATTGAAGGACAAGAAAAACTGAAAGTGAAGAACTAAAAAGATGCTTGTTGTTCCCAAGTCTTAAAGGAGACTGAACCTTTTCTTTTCGTCGATCGAAAAAAGGCTTTGATGAACTACTCGACCCAACCAGTACACCAGTGCAGTAGAAACCCCCCCCCCCCCACTCTTTCAAGTACTCTGCGAAGGACCAAGACTTGGCTGCGAAGTACTTTGGAAGACGAGACGACAGGTTACACGGACTGGCTATGATGAGTTTACACAGAAAATTTGTGTATGACAATTATGATTATTTATTCAAAAATAGTTGATAAATTTGCCTTGAACCCAAGGAAGAAATTACCTTTTTAATAATATCAATTTTGCAACTTCTCTCATTATTGTGAATTTTCCATCATTGATATTGTATTTGATATTCTATTGTTCTAATAAAATAATTTTTTTTAAATATTCAATAATTTTAATTATCTATAAAAATGTTTCTGTTTTATGTCTTCTTTCTTATATATATAGTATATATATATATATATATATATATATATATATATATATATATATATATATATATATACTATATATATATAAAAAAATATATATATAAATATATATAAGCTATTACAAAATTTTTAAGCTGCCCCCCCTAGTCGTTGGAAGCTTGGGCGACGCCCATGTATATAATATTATATAATTATATATATATCATATATAATAAATTATACTATTATAATATTATATATATAGGAGCTATACTATTTATATTTATAGATACTACTTATATAATATGATATGAAATCTAACTACTGATTACTACACTACATACTTGAAAAAATAGAAAAACAAATGTATCCTATTTTTGAATTAGAGAAATTTTTTATTGTTTTTCAAATCTTTCAACTTTTTTAATTCTCCTACACGAACAAACATATCCTTTACCGAGTATCAATCAATGTCGGGTTAATCAATTCTAATGCGTTGCCCTTTGATTTTCCCCCCTTCCAATTCTCCTCTTCTTTCACATTCAACACTATAAATCCCCCACATCCGCCTTACGCCCCTTTAATATCAAAGGGTGGGAACAATTATTTTTTATTCGCGTTTCTAGTTTGTAAAGAATAATCTTTGTACAGATTTAATCATTCTCTCTCTCTCTCTCTCTCTCTCTCTCTCTCTCTCTCTCTCTCTAATCATATATAATATATACTATATATATATATATTTATATATATATAATATAAATATATATAATATATAATATATAATATAATATATATATAGTATATATATATGATGTAAAGTTATAATTTTGATAGGAAAATGACGCTAGTAATAATCTTAAATGGCAAGACATTGGTTTTAAAAAATTTAAATTTTAAAAACTTAAATGTCTAATTTCGAGACTAACATTGTACGTAGTAATGAGAAGATAGTAGGTGCCCAGCTGTTGAAAGGGCTTCGCTTTCCCAATCAGGGGAACTCCGTACCCTGTCTGCCATGTATTTTAGTATAGCAAATCTTATACGAGGTTATTTTAAAAAGTCACAACCACAAATGCACTTATATTTTTATCAATACAATAAATTATCAGAGAGAGAGAGAGAGAGAGAGAGAGAGAGAGAGAGAGAGGAGAGAGAGCAGAGAGAGAGAGAGAGAAGAGGAGAGAGAGAGAGAGAGAGAGAGAGAGAGAGAGAGAGAGAGAAGACCTGTATTTCTAGCTCATTTCTTCTCACATAATAAACGAAAGACACTTTTCCTCGACTGAGTCACCAGTCAACAAGCAATAATAAATATGGAAGGGCATTTCTCTCAGTTAGATAAACATTCGTATTCTATAGTGATATATTTTTACAGAGAGAATTTTTTAAATCAATGAGTTACCATTAGAATTAATTAGTAACAATTTCATAACGAACCACTAAAAAAATAAAATAAATACAAACAGTCCAATGGATCCAAAAAAGGATTACAAATTTGTACATGAAAATAATAACAAAATATGAATGCATATCAATTATATTATAAATGACGAAAGTTCTTTCGGAACTAAGTTACTCCCTCTTCAGGCCCTGTGCATTAATTAAAAGAATATGGAAAACTGCAAAAGAAAAATTCAAAATAAAATTTTCTTACTAACTGGTTAAAATTTTTGGGGAGATATAGTTTTTTTTCTGTATATTTTAATTTTTAATTAAGCAAAGTTTTTTTTTGTTTTTTTTTGATGGGGAGATAATAGTTTTATGATGAAGGGTTATATATATATATATATATATATATATATTATATATATATTGATAAAACACCCCTAAAGCATTTCACCCTACAGGGATTCGAACCTGGACCCTAGCAGGGTGAAATTGCCTTTAGAAATTTAAAAAAAAACAAAGAAAAAAAAACACGGGGTGTTTTATCAATACCAAAATTATATTGCATTTATTGCAAATTTTTTTCTGTTATATATATATATATATAATATATATATATATAATAATATATTATATATATATATAAAATATAATAGTGATAATATATATTTTTTATATATAATATATATATATATATTATATATAATAATATTATATATATATATATATATTAAAAGGAAATGAACATTAAGCATTATAAACTTCACATTTTTATAATTTAAATCTTGTATATTATTGTCAACAAGATAACGGAATGGAGGAGCTACAAATCATTTTCATATCTATTCTTTTTTGTTCATTTTTCATTGGCATTTTGCCAATAAACACGAAATATTTAGTAAAATATCGTTCAGATCTGAACATAATTCTACTTCTTTACATTACAAAACATCGCCATGACATACACCATAAAAAATAGTTAATAAATATTCTTCGTTTCATTTTATATACAGAATTTAAAATGGTTTATTTATTTTGATATGCATCGTATACAATTTTTCATTATTTTTTTGACATTTCTTTTTACAAGAGAATTTTCTTTGGGAAAAGATTACACGCTTAGAAGAAGTGAGGGATCTTAACCCTTAAATGCTTGGAAATATCGATGCACCTTATATTTATATCTTTATCTGAATTTTGAGAGAGGGGTGGGGGTTACCTCTCCCTTCTCCCACTTTCAAAGAACTTGAATTATCTTGCAAAATTTATCGAAAATTTTAGCTTTATAAATTAATAACAAAATGGCAGAAGTCCAAAATATTACAGGAAAATAAATAAAAATGTTTTAACGAAATAAATAAATAAATTAATAATAATAATAATAATAATAATAATAATAATAATAATAATAATAATAATAATAATAATAATAATAATAATAATAATAATAATAATAATAATAATAATAATAATAATAATAATAATAATAATAATAATAATAATAATAATGAGAAGAAGAAGAAGAAGAAGAAGAAGAATGAAGAAGAAGAAGAAGAAGAAGAAGAAGAAGAAGAAGAAGAAGAAGAAGAAGAAGAAGAAGAAGAAGAAGAAGAAGAAGAAGAAGAAGAAGAAGAAGAAGAAGAAGAAGAAATCTTAACTGCCATTGTTTGCATTTGTATTATGCATTGTAGTAGTAGTAAGCCTCATTTTGCAGTAAGTTTCATGAAAATCTGCTGATGTCGCGATTTAGATAATTTTTTTCCATAGATATATGTTATAAATTTGTCACTTTGCGCATTTATAACTTTTTCAATAATTATTTCTTAATGATTTTTTTTTAGGTTTTTCATACTTTTCAGATTATTTTAAGCATTTTAAGAAAATTGGCGTTCTCCTTCTTAAGGACACACACACACACACACACACACACAACACACACACACACACACCACACATACACACACAACACACACACACACACACACACACATATATATATATATATATTATATATATATATATATATATATTATATATATATAATATATATTATAATATATATATATATATATATATATATATATATATATAAAATCTCTAATAAGCTTTTCAAGTTTTCTTCAAGCTTGTTACCCAATCAATTTCAAATTCGCAGCAATTATTTTCCTTTCTAAAAATAACCATTTTGCTCTTCTTTACGTCGGTTTGTACACATTTTTCTTATGTATTCCATGACAGTATACGCTGCACTGATATTATGTCCGATGTTAATGTCCGAAGCATGTGTTGAAAATATTGAAGTTGTTTAAAAATTTTGAAGAAGGCGAAGAAGGGAAAATGAAAGCTAATGAAAATTACTATCAGTCAGAAGGAAATTGTTTAAATGGTCTCTCCATTGGTAATGATGCTGACGAAACCAGAGAACCACAAAAAAAAGGCGTTGAAGAGTCTTTCATCACTAAAGAATCATCCCAAGGTGCTGAAAGATGGAAGCACCGAAAAAATAAAAAAAAAGAAACACAGTGAAGAAGAAATGAAAGCTCTTTATGTTAACACTAATTTTGAGATTTTGTTAAATAAAAGCTCATTACTAAAGTCTGCTAAGATGGAGAAAAGGAAAAAGAAGAAGCACGCAGAATTAGAAGAGGTAGAAAAAAAACTTCTGCTAATCAGGCTGTTAATGCAGATTCTTTGATGATCATTGATGAAGAGGAAAAGGTTTCTAAACAGAAGAAGAGCAAAAAGGAAGTAAAAAACTAATGAAAAAAACTTAAATATCTTTAGTTATTTTCATTATTTTTATTATTTTATTATTTTTTATCCCTCCTTGAATAGGGTCATGCCCGTGAGTGGTTACAACCTATATATATATATATATATATGTAGATAAGAAGATATATATATTATCTTAGAAATATATTATATTTATATATATATTATATATTATATATATATATATATAATATTTAATATATATAATATCATATATTATATATAGATATATATATATATATATATATATATATATATATATAATATATATATATATATATATATATATATATATATATATATATATGTAGAAAAGAAGATAGATAAATCTCTCTGACGAAACAAGAAAAGGAATTTACTAAAAGAAAAGGCTGAATATATTTACTTGCAAAGTTTCACACAAAAAAAAGCAAAATAATACAAAGCTGGTGTGATCTATTTCCTTCTCGGTGCAAAGGGCTATTGTAATGTTTGATGCAGGGGGTGATCTATTGAGAGTGACTTGCTGTATAATTGGGAGCCCATCATCTCAAGATGGAGAGAGAGAGAGAGAGAGAGAGAGAGAGAGAGAGAGAGAGAGAGAGAGAGAGAGAGAGAGAGAGAGAGAGAGAGATAGAGAAGAGAGAGAGGAGAGAGAGAGAGAGAGAGAGAGAAGAGAGATCTTAAGTAAAGAAATTTGAATGATAGAGGGATGCGACTTGGACCACTGGGAGCTGAATGTCCACATAACATATGTAAAGTTTGAAGGAGGGGCTTTGGGCTGAGGTAGTTGATGAGATGAAGAACAGCCGAACCGTCTTCGAGACACGACCCTCATCAAAAACAATCAAGAGATAGACACAATGGGCCCACTACCCTCCCCCCACAACCACCCCACGGGGGGCGACGCAATGGTTGAGCACCCATCAAGCACCCCAGCAGATAATCAATTCCTTGGCCAGGCCCCGTGACAAGACAACCAACCATAACACTTACTAAGATTCTCGAACCTATATCGTGTCAGTTATCCAGATCTTCTGTTAAAAAGCTATTCGGCCTGTGCAGTTTGCAGTGCAAATTCAAAAATCGAAACTTACCAACGTATCTCCTGAAGAATTCTTTTCAAGTGCCACAACGTCGAACGCGGTTCTTTGTTTTTATATTAGATCCACCCGTCAACAATATTCGTTTCATGAGAATTTACCTGTGTGATTTTCAATACTTTGATCATCAAATCAACGTCTTTAAGAACTATTATATTAATTGACGAATATTTTATAAATAGAAAAACAAAACTACTTTTTGGAAACTAAGAGAAAAACCACTGGGATAATTTTAAGAATACTTTAATAAATAAATAAAATATTTACTGTTCTTTTATAGACAGAATTAAGCCTTACACATCCGTGAATATATAACTAGATGTCCGGAGATACCTAACCTAACATTCAGCTTATAGGGCATTTTCAATTGATTTGAAAAACGCCTCCTAATTTAGACTTGTGCCCTATGTTTATATATATATATATACATATATATATATATATATGTATTTAGCACATATATAATTATACAAATATATGATATAAAATCTAATATATATAATACATAACATATTGTATATTTATATGTGCATTTATATATTATATATAATTATATATAATATAATATATATATAATATATATATATATATATTATAATATTATATAATTATATTATACTCGGTATTATTCTTACTTCAAAATATTCTAACATTAATTTTATTTTTTTTTTTTTTTTTTTACAAATCTTCGTCCATATATATTATATATATAAAATACATTATAAAATATTGTAAAAATAAGTATTAAA
>JABUQX010030481.1:65000-75000 GCA_015478945.1 Trachelipus rathkii
TAATATTGTACTGTAGAAAGCAATCGGGCGATCTTCGTAGGCACTTAGGATCACGCCTCCTGAAGCTACGTCAGTAGAGTGTATGATGATTTTGAAAGAGCATGAGGTGCTAGGATAAGCAAGCGTGGTTGCATTTTTAATAGCCTTTTTAGCATCTTCAAAGGCTTTATCTGCAGTTGGCTTCCAATTGACCGGCCGATTGGCGTAGGGTTTACCTTTCAGGAAAAGGTTTAGTGGGGCTGTCACATCTGAAAATCCCGCTATTGATGATCTGTAGAAGCCTACTTTTCCAAGGAAGCCTCTTAATTCTCTAATAGTTTAAGTTTTTGGGTGTCTATTATTTCTTTAATTTTTTCATAATTTGGTTTTATGCCATTTTCATTTATTGTATAGCCCAGATAATTTTTTTCTCCTGCCCCTATTTGGCATTATTTAGGATTTATACTGATATTTAAATTTTGTAGTCTTTTTAACACCTGTTCAAGGAGGAGTTTGTTTTCCTCTTCGGTCTGCGTGTGAATCAAAATGTCGTCCATATACACACAGGTTTTAGAAATGCCCTGCAGGAAGATATCGACGAAGGCTTGGAAAATAAAGGAGGATGAGTCGAATCCCATGGGAAGGCTTCTGTAACTATAATTTCTCAAGTTGGAGGTTATGGTGAAGTATTTTTCGCTGTCAGGAGATAGCGGAATTGAGTAGAGAGCCTGCGTCAAATCGAGCCGACTGAACAGTTTACTCCCTTTTAAAGTAAACATGGCGTCTTGTAGGAGGGGCAAGCCGTAGGCCTCAATCTCTGCTCTTTTGTTCAACTCCCTAAAATCGGATATGATTCTCACTCGGTTTTGGCTCTTCTCTAAGACGCTCATTGGAAAGGCCCATGGGGAATTGGTTCTTCGGAAGACACCTGTAGCTAATAGGTTGTCCAATTCTGCTCGAGTTTGAGCATAGAGTTTATGAGGGATACGACGGGGCTTGAGAGAGATCGGGGGTCCCCTGATAGTCACATGGTAAGGATAGTTGTTGGCTAGTTCAATTAAAACTTTTTCAGGTATGAGAGAGGTTTCCTCATCAGTAGTTACACGACTGCCCTGACCTGGTACTGTTGTGATCATACTGCCGCTTTTAAATTTATAATTTTCAAAAATTTTATCCCATGTTTCCATTTGTTTCAATTTGAGGTGGTGATTTTCAGGCAGATATGGGTTCACAAATAATTCTTTATATTTCATTAATACATCATTAAAGAATAGTGGACTATAAGAAACATGCATAGAGGTAGTAGAGGAAGGTGAGAGAGAGAGATCAGAAAGGAGATTGTCATGCACATTATTAATATTAAAATTTGCATCCCTAGTCAATTTTATCGTTTTATTTGTAATAGGATCTATCAATATATCACGTTTGAAATCTACGCCCATCTCAAAATTCTTTAGAAACGACAAACCTAAGATATTAGTATCAAGATTTGCAACATAAAAAGTATCAACATATATCCTGCCTAAATTAAGATCAAATTCAATAGTATTAATATCATATATTGCAATTTTTGAATTATTGGCGGCTAACATATAACCTAGAGGGGGCTTGCTATTGGCAAGAGCGATATATATTTTTAACTGAGCCCGTGTCCACCAAATAATCTACCTTATTTAAGATGTCATGTACCGTATATAAGGTTAAGCCGTCAATCTTGCAAACTTTCCGTCGACCTCAACCTCGGCTGCAACAGTCTCACTGCTAAAACAGCGGTCGTTAACAGCACTTAACACAGTTGGGTCTGACAAGATATTTGTTTCATTGCTCTCGCTTTCCCCTATATGGTCCATAACACCCACATCATTTGATACATTTGATTTAAAAAAGATATAGCCTGCATGCGAAGGATTAATAGTAGTAATAAAATTTTTACTCTGTACATTACCAAGACATTTTAAAGCATCAATTTCAAGACTTTTGTTGAAATTGGTATTATTTAGTATAACATTTTCTGTAAGTGGAATATTTTTATCCACCCGACTACTACTATTTTTCAGTGTTAAAAATTCATTTACGTTTTGATGAGGTACATGCGAACCTTGTACAATTTCATTGTTTAATACTTGTTCATTTAAAGAATTTTTATTTATCATTTCATTATTTTCAAGTCCATTTTTGGTAATTGTAGTATTTATATTTTCAATATTATTAGGCCCAGTAAGATCTTTGAGCACTTGAAAAATGAACATGGAATCCCCAAACCCAATCTCGATATTTCTAATTTTGACATTCTACACCGTGCAGGAAATTTCTTTGAATTGAGGTTGGCTGAGTCCCTCTTAATAAAAAAGCACAAGCCAATTATCAACATCAAGTATAATGAAATGGAGAATTTTTTGAACATTTTTTAGGTTTGACTAGATAGAATCTCTTTATTGATATATTTATTATTTAAGGATTTTAGATTTACGTTAGTTATAAAGAATTAACTTTGTTACTTCACATTTATATTTAAAATATTATTTTGTTTTCATAATGTTTAATTAGTCTTGAACTCGTCTCCGATGATGCCTGAAGTGGCCAGGCGAAATATTAGATTAAAAGTTCAGAAAGCGGTTGTTCTATTTTATTCAAGAATAGTCCTTTAAGAAAATCAAATCGATAAGAGGTTTAATTCTTTAGAAAAATTTGGAATCCACCGTAAACTCAGCATTATTATTATTATTATTATTATTATTATTATTATTATTATTATTATTATTATTATTATTATTATTATTATTATTATTATTATTATTATTATTATTATTATTTATTATTAATAGGTCAGTTAGTAGTAGTAGTAGTAGTAGTAGTAATAGAGTAGTAGTAATAGTAGTAGTAGTAGTAGTGTAGTAGTAGTAGTAGTAGTAGTAGTAGTAGTAGTAGTAGTAGTAGTAGTAGTAGTAGTATGATTAATATTTTTATTAATATTTTTATTATTAGCACTTGAATGTTCTAAGTTTATTTTAACACGGTTTTTACCATTAATAAGAGTATTGTGGATCACTTGCACATCAGGATGGAAGTGACTTTTCTATTGTGACCTATATTTTCATGGCTGCCGCCAGATGGTGAGACAGACAGCCGATCTCTTAGTTTCCCGAAGCTTGTGAGACATTGCGTTGGGCGTTCATTTCGCCATTAGCATGTAGTAATGGATATAAAGGACATTCATTACTTTCACAACGGTACGCAAGGTGAAGGAAGCGAGAATGATAATAACAGAGATCTTGAATAGCAGATTTAAAAGTATTAGTGAAGCCATTATCATCCGACCTTGACTTTCTATGCTGACTTCTGTCCCGTCTCATGTTTCGTTCTTCAGCTGAGTTGCGTTGACCTTGAAGCAGCAGCTGTATTGAGCCGGCCATTTCTGTCACTGGTTTCGTAAGCGCTGCCATCTGGCGCGAAAGCTGAGCGTCATCGTCACGAGCAGCTTCAGGTTTGCACTCTTGATTGCGCGCGGGGTTTGGGCGATAGTCGGAGTCTGTTTCTCGCTGGTCTGTGCTGACTTTCACAGCATTAACAGAAATTCAAGTCTGTTCGTTAGTTTGGTGTCGGCTTTATGTTCGATTTCTTTTTTGGAGATGAGAGTTTTTGTACAAGGTCATCTGCCCACTTGAACCATGTGCATTAAGTTTTTTTCTTTAGCCAGGGTGTAGACGCTATCTGCTACACTGCTTGAAAATGTTCGAGGAACAAATCGATTGGCAATTTAGGGTAATGTGTCTACCAACACATCGGAAGCTTTTGGACGAGCACTCCTGTGTATCGCGAATTGAGATATTTTCACTGTGGGAGCTCGTCCTGTCAGATTTCCTTGTTTGAAAAAACGTTCACGAATTCTGTTTCGTAAAGGCGGGAGATTAGGTTTGTTCGGATATCTTCTACAGGCATCCTATAAGCATTGTTGCTGCATGGAAATTTTGATCTCGACACCAAAGTAGTTTGGCAATATGGGTGCTAATAAACGAACACGTTCATGAGCATCATCGATGTGATTTAGTTGAAGATTGCTGTGTAGCACTGAATTCCAAAATCACATTCATAAGCATCAGACTGGGCAGTGTGGATTTGAAGTTTGATGATGACTATGAGTCATTTAATTGTTGACTTTAAAATTCAGGACGCCTGAGTCTTGTTTCTTGGCGAGAATTTTTCGGCGTCATTTCAAGCTCGCTTTCAGAATTGAAGAAAAGATGGCCTTCTCCATCCTTGGAGGGTTGGGTTTGTTTGGGGAGAGGGCGTCTTTCCCTTTCCCCTATTTCCTTTCAAGGAGCTTTTAGCTTGACTTTTCTGAGTCAATCTTTTCGTTGAGACCATTTTGATACTGATTCAAATCACTGCCTATTTTCTTGAGTCGAATGAGTCAAGCCAAGAGGCTGAAATATTAAGTCAAAAATGGGAACTTTGTTTGAAAATTTCAAAATATTCGAAGCGGCAACGGATTTTCTGTTGCTACTCGATCTTGTAACAACGACTTATTTCTTATTATTTATAAGATTATATATTGTTTATTTCTTCACGTTGTTACTTATTTGACTCAAACAGTTTATTTATAGTCAAATATCACACTGATTAATCGCACTTATTCACACAGATTATTTTTTTTCAATTTAATTACACCGGAAATTTTTCACAGTATCTGACTCCAAATTAGAAGGTGTTTTAATTTTCTTGTAATTAAATTTCGGGTCACTCTAAGGGGATTCAGCAGAGATATATGAACAAAGATCACCTTAGCTATCGAATGATTAATGAGATGCAATCTAGCTACTCTGTGGTTTGAATAAGATGAATTTCTGTTAAGCGTTTATTGATTAAAAGTATGATATTGATATTTAACACTTTCAATTTGATAAATGGATAGAATGGTAATTTGCACAATAAGTCAGCTATAAATTACTTTAAATAACTCGTAATTACAGCAATAATAATAATATTGGGCATAGACCTATTCTAAGCTGACCTCTTCGTCCGAGGACCTAACAATAACTCCCGAATCAGTTTAGCGTTGGGCTCTTCTAGGAGCCCGCCACCAATCAGATTCAAAATACTTGGCATTTTCCCCCCAAAGGCGGGAAAGTGCCACGTATTTCTTTCTACGCAGTTACAAGCTTTTCATACTTGAAGTAGGTCCACCAACAGTTTTTATTTGTGTATACAGGAGACTTGCAAGGTTGCCTCGTACATAGATGTATACACACTATGACATGCATGCAATATGCCTTACAAAACTCCCTATCTTAACTCCGTTGCATATATATTGGTGACCTTTAGTATAATATATATATATATATATTATATACCTATATATATATAGAATATATAGTATATATTATAAGTATAATAAAGTTGGCGAACTCAGTAACTTTTCTAATTACTTCGTTGCTTGCTACGCTCTCTCTCTCTCTCTCTCTCTCTCCTCTCTCTACTTATATAAATCTCCTATATATATTTTATATATATATATATATATATATATATATATATATATATATATATATATATATATATATTATTATATAATATATATATTATATATTATTATATTATATTAAAATACTTGAGTTCATATCACCTATCAAAACGTTTTCTTTAATTGATAGTTGATTCTATGATTAACTATAATATTATTTCAAGTTATTCTTTTCTTCAATATTTTAAGAATTTTAGTACATTTCTTAATCTTTATTTGTCTTTAGTAAATATCTTTGTTATGAAATATTATTTATTATATATAGTATTAAAAACATTATTATAAACAATTGTATTTATAAAAACAAATTTTATACTCTAAATCACAGACACCATTCTCCGCATTTTGATTTGGGCACGACTGCCCGCCATTTTTAATAGGGTTTTAAAAGCGTTATTTAATAGCAGTTATTCTTACCTTTTTCGTTTCAATTTGAATAATCTATTATAATTATTATGTAATAATTTCGATTTATCTTGACCAACTTCCACAAAAAAAATAACGAGAATTTCTATTCGTAACATAATGAAATTGGCAAAAAATTGTTCATTTCTATCATGTTAACCGTGCTGACGCGGCTACGAGTCAGCACGAGTGCTGGATTCAACCTCTGGAGATAGTATATTATTCATATTATATATAATATATTAATATATATATATATATATATATATATATATATATATATATATATATACTATTATATATATATATATATATATAGTATAATATAGGCAACTACTCCTTTAAAAGAAAGTTACATAAAAAGACATGATATCGGAAAAATCGCCGATTGCTTCTCTTTGCAACCCTGCAGCTGTCAAACGTGTTAGCTAAAACTCAATAGAGGAGCTCTAGAGTTACACATAAATTCTACCAAGTCCTATGTTTTTTTTGATTAATTTTTTTTTAATTTTTTAAAAAAAGAATTTTTACAAGGGGCGGACCCGACGGGGGAAGAGGGGGGGACGAAGTCCCCCCCCGTCGGCCCCCGGGAGCCGAGAGACCCTGACTCTTTCATCTTTGCGATTTAATCTTGGGTACTTCCATTTAGTTAAAAAAAAATATATATTATTGGTTTGGCCACATATTGCCTTGAAATATCTAAAAAAATCGATTACATCGGTCGTCGCGTTCGATATATATCGGTTATTAACTTCCTTTTAAAGAACAAGTCCTATATTATATATATATATATATGACCCCTATTAGTAAATTAGAAGTGTATACTCATACTATGTCAGAGGGCAATATGACTCGTTAAACTTAACTGTGGAAATAAATATATATAGTTTAAGGAAACACTGTATTTTCATAAAGAAATATAACACATATTAAGGTATTGACTATTATATATGGACTCAATATAATTATAATTATACTATAGAGCATCTTATATTATCCATTATAAAAGGAAGTTACATACATTGGAGTTCCTCTATTAATATACGCTCTCAATTTTCGCGCGAGATTACTGTCATGCAGACACCTGAATAGCTCTTAGCCAATACAATGGAAGTCTGAAATCCAATGGATGTCAAGTGTAATCTTAGAAAACTCCAATTTGAGATGACATTCGCGAAGTTAATCTCGCGTAGAAAGTTGTTTTTTTTATCTGTTAGATTTATGTGTTAATTTTTTAAATTTATGTGTATCTTTTTTATATATTTTTAAGGTGATCGTAGCCGATACGATGAGGGACAGAAGTGTGTGGGGGGACTTCGTCCTCTCCCCGTTGCGTATCCCCCGATATGGCGAGAGACCCTGACTCTTTACAAGAATCTTGCTATTTCACTCATTGATGAGTTTTTTACTTTAACTTTGATTGTTAAAGGACACCCAATATAATATAAAAACGTGTCAATTGTGGTACCTTCGTCGCACTATGTCTTGTAAATATTACTCGTGTGCAAAAAAAATCTCGCGAAAGAATTACTTGTGTCTGCTTCCTTCGTGATGGTAATAGTAATCGAAGATTGGTAACACTTATCCCTTTACATGTAGTTGGGATATAATATTATATATTTAATTTTTGTTTATAAAATTTATTTTTGTTTAGTAAAGTATATAATTTAGTATATTATAATTCATAAAAGTTGTACTTATGTATTAATATGTTATATTATATGTGATTTGTATAGTAGTATTTTATATATTAAATAATAAAATATAATACATTTTATATTATTACTCAAAGGGCTCTCTTATTTATCTTTCTATTATATATATATATATATATATATATATATATAATATATATATTATTTTGTTATTGTTTGGTAGTAGTAAAAGTTCTAACAGTAGATGCAACACATCAAATTGCAGTTTACTTTACTTTGATTTAACTTTAATTTAGTTTACTTTTATTGGTCATATATATATATGTTGTTTTTATTTTTATTATATATAAAAACATTCTCTCTCTCTCTTCATCTCTCTCTCATCTTCTCTCTCTCTCTTCTCTTTCATCTTTCTCCTCTCTTATCTCTTCACTCTCTCTCTCTTCTCTCTTATCTCTAAAACTTTTATTTGTTCAATATAAAGAAAGACACAAATAAATATATATAAATTAAATGGGGCATTCTAACTGAAAATATAAGATGCGTGTACAAAAACATTCCTAACTTGTGACTCAGTTCCTGTGTTAGGTTCTTAGAATAATGCCTAAAGAGAGTGTAGAATCATATCGATTCGAGACGGTTTTTGCTATTTTGGTGTTGTTAGATGTAGATGTCTCGTCGCGTGACCATATTTAATTAGGTGTTCGATTTGAGCAATTAAATCAATTCTTGTCTAATGGCACAGGAAGGATTATAACATCGGATGCTAAAACTACGAACAGCCTTTTTAATTTTGTTATTATGTTCATGATAATACGTTTTTGGGATCTGAGTTTCTGTATTTATTATGATTACAGGAAAAAAATCGCAGTTTTCGGAGATTTAGCGGTTAGCTCCGTTAGCACATGTATATATGCATTATTTTATTAAACTAGAATTTTAATACTAAATTAAGAAAATTATTATATTTTAAGTAAAAATAATTAATCTGAAAATTTTTATTATACATGTTAAAATTTTTATAATTAAACAAAAATTATATCATAGAATAATACTTTTATTTATCAATTGAAGGTTCATAAAAAATTGTAAACGAATATGAATAAGGAAAAAATTCTAAATTAGTCATAAGTTTGTCAAGTTACATGGATATGACTAAGAGAATGGCGGGGGCGGGGAAGGCATAACTGTTAATTGATGGGAAGGATAAATAAAAATCGAAAACCGGTTGTCAAATAATAAATTATACATATCTTGTTATTTTGAATTTAATGACAACCTTACAACCCACTCATGAGAATCCAAGAGAAAGCAAAACCTAAGTTGAACTAATTTATGAGTAAAGCAATGATGATGCAAATATTTTTTCTTGAATAATTAGGGTATTTGTTTAGATTTTTGAGGTATATGGGGGTTCAAAATGTAGCATATTAGAACTTAGAACCAAGAAACACCCCTTGTTGGTACATAATTTACAAATGTTGGAAAATAAGACATTTTTCGACTGTTGGTGAGAGGATGAAAAGTTCCCCGAATTACACAATACAAAATAGTGATTCTAACTTAGTTAAATAAAATGATAATACTATACATACAAGATGGCAGCACGAGAGCTTTCAACATTTGCCCCCCTTCGTTGGTGAATCACTCAAAAAAAAAATAAATAAATAAAAAAAAATATATATATATATATATATATATATATATATATATATATATATATATATATATATATATATATATATTATATATATATATATATATATGATAATATATATATATATAATATTTATATATATATATATATATTATATATATATATATATACATGATATAATATATATATATATATATATATAATATAAATATATATATATATAATATATATTATATATATATAATATATATTATATATATATATATATATATATGATATATAGTATATTATATATATACTATGTTTTTTTTTTGTTTTTTTTTTCAATGACTTGCGTCATGTTTTCTTCTACCTTATACTTTTTCCTATTCTAGTGTATGCTACGCACCTCACCCCCAAACTGGGGATAGGAGGAGGAGGAATGATGATAAAAATTTTATAAATATATATATATAATATATATATATATATATATATATATAAAAAATACAGAAAAAAAAAATAGAAATATAATATATATTATATATATATATATATCTAATATATATATATAATAATATAATATATATATATATATATTATATTATACAACGTTTTAAATTACACGAAAATAAAAATAGAACCATAACTAATTATCTTGAAAAGGTTTGTCTTCTTTTAAAAAAATATAAAATAATACAATATGACTAATCACTTGGATCCGGAGATTGTCGAAATGATTAAATTAAGTTGAAAATCTAACTTTAATTTTCGTTGTGTGTAACTCATGGGAGTAGGTATAAG
>JABUQX010030481.1:85000-123830 GCA_015478945.1 Trachelipus rathkii
ATACCTCTAAAATATTTAAACTCGACAACTTGCTCCAGCTGCTCCACCATCTAACTATAACTTCACAATGGAGGACTGTCCTCACTCACAACCATAACCTTACTTCTTATCTACGTTTACTTTCAAACCCCTCCTTTAACACACCCTGTCAAATCTCTCAACCAATCCTCTCAAACTCTCTTCAGATTCACCACACAAAACCAAATCATCCGCATATAATAGGTAGGGCACCCTCCACTCTTCTCCATTCTCCATCATTCTACCACAATTTCCTGCAACCACCATCTCTAATTCTTTCATAACCCCATCCATATACAATTGAATAACCAAGGAGACTAACAACAAGCCCTGTCTCACTCTCCACTATTAATCCTAAACAAATCACCATTGACACCATTTATTCCTACACATGCTTCACTTCGTCATATCATACTTTTTGATTCCATTCAGAAGTGTACCACCACACGATATATAACTAAAACCTGCCCTCACAGCTTCCCTATTAACTCCTATCATACGCCTGTTGCAAATCCATAAAACCTAAATACAATTTATTCTTCTTCTCCCTCATTTTCTCAATCATTTGTTTCAATGTAAAGATTTGATCCACACATCCTCTACCACTTCTAAACCCAACTTGTTCTTCACCAATTCAGTCCCTCTCATCACTCCGACGCACTCTTCGAACCAAAATACCAGCATTATATACCTTCCCTACAACATCAATAAACTTATCCCCTATATTTCTACAGTTCCCCTTTTCTCCCTTGCCCTTATACAAGGGGTATATTACCGCTCCCTCCAAATCCCTTGGAACTATACCCTCCATAAACGCTTTATACACAACTTCCAAATCAATCATCACCAATCGCTCGCCTCCCGCCTCTTGATCATTTCAACTAGTAATTTCATACTATAACCTGCAGATTTTACCCTTCTTCAAACTTTCTCACCCTACCCATTACCTCCTCCTTAACAACTCAACCTCATCCCCAAAATAACCTATTCCTTCTTGCACCATCAAAACCACACACATTCACTAACACCTCATCATTACTGTTAATATTGTGCAGATTTTCGAAGTGTTCTTCCATCCACACTCCCTCACATCATTTCATCAGTTACAAAAGCACCATCCCTATTCATTACTTCTAAGCAGATTCCCCTTATCTCATTCTTAACCTTTCCGCTCCTTCCGAAGAGCTTCCTATTCCCTTTGTATGTCCTCATTCATCGTCCTTCCAAACTGTTCATTTACCTCTTGTTTTCCTCCTACGTATCACCTTTTAGTATTTCTTTTTCCTCCTTATATAATTCCACACCATTCTTTCTTTTGAAACTTCATCATTTTGCTTTTTAGTTCATTCAACCACGCTTCTTTTTTACCTTTAATCCGCTTTCATCAACCTCTTCATTCCAACCATTCGCTTTTTAACATTCTTCTTCCTACTTTGCATCATCCACACACTTTCTTTGCACTACTAACAATTGCTTCGTTCATTTGCCCCCAGATTGTTTTCAGTATCCAACTGTTCACATTCAACCGATTTACTAGCGAGTGCTCTTACATACTTATCCTATTGTATTGCTCACTTAACCTTCTCACCCTTAATTTTACCTACTTCTTTCGTATCCCTTCCTCTCCATCAAGCCCCCACTAACTTAATTTTACATAGAACCAACGATAATGATCCGATAATCCCATTCCTAAACCCCTCTCTGATTTAACATCCAACAACATACTTCAACATCTTCCTCTTCACCAACACAAAATCAATCATACTTTTACTCGATACATCTCTACCCACACCAACCTTAAGAATATAACTTGGATAACTCTTGTGTTTAAAGAAAGTATTACTTACATACATACCATCTCTCTTCACAGAAATCAAATCACCTTCCTACCATTCTCATTTTCTCCCGCCACCCCAAAACCACCTGTTAATAAACCATCCCTTTTTTTGATCACTATCCCTTATCGCAACCATTCAGGTCCCGCCATACACTATCAATCCTGAACTCCTACTCACCCTATCTCAGCACATCTATTCAGATTATCCCAAAAAATCGTAATCTCTTCAACTTTTCCCTCAGATGGACCATACGTCACAACCACACATACCTTGAACCTTTTCAAACTTAAATTTAACCATTAGAAATTCTTAGACTCACACACAACAAGTCTACCATACGCTTTGGTACACGGTCATCTCATCAAAATTGCAACTCCTTCTCCTTCCCTCTCTCATTCTCTTCCACACCAGCACGCCACACTTTCACACTCACACCACTTAAATTCACCTTTTCCTTTCATCCTTGTTTCAGTCACGACGCGAGCAATATCAAAAATTTGCCCTTTCTAAAATACATCCTCTCTCCTCCTCCTCTTCTCTCTCAACATTTATTCCTCTGACATTCATGTACCCATACGATCATACAATTTTCGCCGAAAATTAGAAGGTCGTTTACGGCGATCACGACCATCTCCGAGCCATGCATCAGCATTCCAAGCAAGAGATAGGTGGTAGTGGGCAACCAACCCAAATACCACCGCCCCTTAGTCGACCTCTACGACACGCAGGACATACATGTGGGAAATTCCTTTCTCCACCCCACACAGGGATATGAGTATAGGGATGTTCCTTAAGGTTGTTTATCTAGAAGTGGGGTGTGAACTTTAATCATGTGTATATGATGATGTGGATAAATGGTGGTTAGTAATATGTTGCCTGGAGAATGAGTGTGTGAAGAATATGAAACGCAAAAGAAAAGACGTACCAATTAAAATGGAGGTAATTTCATCGCTTCGAGTAATGCGTGTACCTTCCCTCTATTTATATATATATATATTAATAATCTATAATATCTATATAATATATATATATATATATATATATTATATATATATATATATATATATAATATATGATATATATATTATATATATATACATTAAATATATAATATATAATATATATATATATATATATATATATATAATATATATATATATATCTATATATATATAAGAGAGAAGAGAGAGAGAGAGAGAGAGAGGAGAGAGAGAGAGATGAGAGAGAGAGGAGAGAGAGAGAGTCAAGAGAGAGAGAGAGAGAAGAGATGAGCGAGAGAGAGGAGAGAGAGAGAAGAAGAGATGAGAGAGAGAGAGAGAAGAGAGAGAGAGAGAGAGAGAGAGAGTAGAGAGAGGAGAGAGAGGAGGAGAGAGAAGAGAGAGAGGAGAGGAGAGAGAGAGAGAGAGAGAGAGAGGAGAGAAGAGAGAGAGAGAGGAGAGAGAGAGAGAGGGAGAGAGAGCGAGGAGAGAGAGAAGAGAGAGAGGGAGAGAGAGAAGAGAGAGAGAGAGAGAGAGATGTAGAGAGAGATGAGAGGGAGCGAGAGAGATGAGAGGAGAGAGAGAGAGAGAGAGAGAGAGAGAGAGAGAGAGAAGAGAGAAGAGAGAGAGAGAGTAGAGAGAAGAGAGAGAGAGAGAGAGTAGAGATAAATAGAGAGTGAAGGAAATGAGGTAGGAGAGAGGGAGAGAAGAAGAGAGAGAAGAGAGAGAAGAGAGAGAAAGAGAGAGTAGAGGAGAGAGAGGAGAGAGAGAGAGAGAGAGAGAGAGAGAGAGAGAGAGAGAGAGAGAGAGAGAGAGTGTTCTGACGGACAATCTTAGCGGCGTGTTAGGTGTGAGAGGAATTGATAAAATGAGGAGTGAAACGCATTAGGGAGTTGTGTGGTATGAAGAAAGTAGTAAATGAGAGAGTAAATGAGAGTACATTGAGATGGTTTGGTCATATGGAAAGGATGGACGATAGTCGGGTGGTTAAGCGGATGTACAGTGGTGAGTGTGCTGGGAATCGACTGGCTGGGAGATCGAAGAAAAAGTGGATTGTGTCAGTAAAGGAATGCCTGAAGGAGAGGAATGTGAGTTTGGCAAAGGTGAGAATAAAGGTGTATAATAGGAGTGAATGGCGGGTATTTGTTAGGGGGTATGGTTGTAAGCCTGGCCCAAGTATGAACCCTACACTGACGAGATGCCACAGTGAGGGTCCGTCGCAGTCCCGTGAAACCCTAGAGTGGATTTTCTAATTGAGATGAGTTCTCATCTAAGGGTGTAAAGGGGACAGTAAGGCTGGGCTCTCTTTTCGACTTGCGTCATATTCTTCTACTACCTTTCTTTTTCCGGTGCATGCGAAGCACTTCACCCCCAATCTGGGGAAATAATGATGATGATGATGATGATGATGATGATGATGATGATGATAATAAAACTTATTCACAAATGTTTAAAGAGAACATTAATAAGAATCTAAGTATACACTTTACAGCATTTATAAAAAGTAGCTACACATATTACTCACTTTCCGATATCATTTTTGTCCAATCAGTCTGGGGAAGCCCACGATTGGAAGGCACATCAGAAGGCGTTAAACGTTCTCCTGGATCAAGACTACTAGATGATGATGAGTCACTGAAATTACAAATTGATTATACTAACAAGTCTAATTTAATACTACCTCTAAAAACTACATAAAAAAGCAACTTGTTATTAAATGATTTTAACAATATTCGTTTCAATTACAGAAGTTTTTGGCTTCGTAATGTGGTGATTTTAGTTTTTAAGGCTCATATTTTTCTCATGTATGTTTTTAATGTTGCAAAAAGAAACGTAGGAAAGGTGGTTGAAAGAGGAAGGCGGCGGTGTGTGTGCAACCAGTGAAATAAGTTTATTAAGGGGGTAAGTTCTTCATTTCTCACATACCGTTCATAGTTTTCAGTTCTGTACTATATAAGCTATTTCTAATGACATCAGCAAAATATTTCCATGCTATTAGTTTACAGACTTATTAATTTGGGAGAAACGATATATTGCACACGACATTACAGTGTAAACTATAGTTTCTATTATTGCATCAGCCCATTTTCCAGTTTTCAACAGAATTTGTTCTGTCGATCCATGAACTTTAAGAATTTTTCATGGTGTCATATGAAGTGGTGGAGGATGTATTTCTTGGAGATCAATCAGTGCCAAGTGTTGTGGATTATATTCACCAATATTTTCAGGTCTAGACAGTCAATCATGTTCCTTTTAGAGGTTGTTATAATTTTTGCTATTCCATAGGAACAAAAGTCATCAGTGTTTGAGTAGCCCAGCCGTAAACAAAAGTCATACGTGCTTTGAGTACCTCAACTATAAACCAAGTGGCAGTGGTGATATAACTTTTAAGGTCTGCACAACTATGTATTTCTTGGAGATCAACCAACGCAGAGTATTGTGCATTATAATAGTCAACATTTTCAGGAATAGACAGCCAATCACGTTTCTTGTAGAGGTTATCTTCATCTCTGTTATTCCATAGGAACAAAAGGAATAAGCGCTTTGAGTAGCTCAACTGTAAACTAAGAGATGGTGATATAACTTAAGGTCTCATGTGAGTCTCCAAGTAAACGTTTGAGTAAAGCAAGAGTTTAAGAGGAATGGCAGAGGGATTTAGAAGGGTGTGTCAAAGGAGGGGGTTTGAAAGTAAACGTAGATAAGAGAAAGGTTATGATTGTGAGTGAGGGCAGTCCTCGGTGCAAAGTTATGTTGGATGGTAAGCAACTGGAACAAGTTGAAGAAGTGAGGTGCACCTGATTAAGTATGGGTATGCGGGATGAATTTGGTTTGTGTGGTGACATGAAGAGTGTTAGAAAGAATTGTAGAGGGTTAGGCAGTGTGTCAACAACAGAGGGTTTGAAAGTAAAGTAGAAAAGAGAAGCTTTATAGATAGTAGACGTCGAGTGAAGGAGAGTCCGTGGTGTGAAGTTATGTTAGATGGTGAGCAACTGGAAAACAAGTTTCGAGTTTAAATAATTTAGGATATATGTGGTATGAAAGGAACGAACTCATCGCAAGAATGTAGTAAGGAAAGTTTGAGGTTAAAAACTGGGTGACTGGTGCAAATAAATCCACTTGGCTGAATGGCAACAGGACAAGTCCAGTCGCATAGACCAGATTATCATAGCATGAGGGTTATGTTGTACTTGAGCGTTAATTATAGTAGTGAAAAACGTCAATGGTTCCGAGAATAAAGGTATTAGATCTAAGTATAAAGTGCTTTAAGATGACAATCTGTAGGAGCGCGGTTTAGGTGGTAATGAGAAGAATTGATAAAATTGCGAAATGAACGCATTAGGGAATTATGTGGTGTGAAGAAAGGTAAATAAGAGAATAAACGAGAGTACATTGATTACGGTTGGTCTTACAGAAAGGATGGATAAGTCGGTGGCTTAGGTGGATGCTAGTGGGAGTGTGCCTAGAATCGATCCCGCGCTGATGGCGACTGGAGAAGAAGTGGAGGATGACGTCAATAAAGGCCATGCCTGCAGAGAGAATGCAGTCTGGAATGAACTGCGAGACCAAAAGGTGCATAACAGAGTGAAACGGCGTCGGTTTTTGTAGAGGGGTATTGCGTTGTCAGCTCATTCGCCCAGGGAGGAAACCCTACATTGACGACGATTACCATAGTGAGGGTCCACCGTCGCAGAGTCTTCGTGAAAAACCTCCTAGTGGATTTTCTGTCTTGCAAACGAGTCTCACTAAACGTAGGATATAAAGGCGGGCGGTAAGCTGGGCTTTCTTTTCGACTGTGTCACATCTTCTACACGTTTTCGCTGTTAGCATGTCGAGCACCTGTACCCCCAGTCTGAGCAAAGAAGGTGGATGAGTACATACTATCTCTTTCTTTCTTCACCTTCCTCTATGCCCCAAGATTGGGGTAAGGTGCTGAACAAGCATCGGAAAAGAAAGCCCAGCCTTAGAGAACATGACAAACGTCGAAAGAAAGCCCAGCCTTACGCCCCCCTCCGCAGTCAGGAAAATCCCCCCTAGAGCCTCACGGGGACCGCGACGGACCTCACTTTGTAAATCTTCAAGTACAGGTTCATCCCCCGTGCCAGTGCGGCACATACCACTGCCCCCATACCACAACCCCGCCATTATCTCTCCTGATCATGCATCCAATCACACCTGGGCGTGGGAGACTGACGCAGATTTCGAATTCAGACCATTCCGCTTCACGGTATTTCAGGGAAACCGCATGCCTTCTTCGTCTCCCAGCCCGTCGATTCCCAACCCACACTTACCACAATGCATCGTTTGTGCAATCGGCTACTCCATTCAATCCTTTCCCACCCATGACCACAACCATCTTCACATACTATTCATTTATCTCTCACTTTACCCCTTTCTCGTCACCCACCACCACTCGTCAATACCGTTCATTCCTCATTTATTAATTCTTCTCACAACCTAGCACACCCCTATAAGATTGTCATCTGAACACATTGAACTTTAGGATCTATACTCTTATTCCAGACCATAGTTCTCACTACCACCCAATCCACAGATAACAGAATACCCTCATGAAGACTCTAGCGCACTCAGAGACTTAGTCCCTTTACATCTCCCACCAACTATAATGTGGCACCAGCACCTTTCCTTCATTCAGCAACTTTCACAAAATCATCCGTTCCCTTTCAGTCCAACACCTACCCTAAATATTAACTTCAGACGACCTCCTCCCCAGCTGGCTGCATCAGTCTAACGTTACTTCACACTGAGACTGTCCCACTCACAACGCACACACACTACGTTTACTTTTCAAACCCCTCCTATGTGACAGGGGTAGTCCTGCCAAATCTCTTCTACCATCTTTCAAAACTCTCTTACAAGATATACAGCCATCGACAGAGAACAAATTATGCGCGCAAGGAGTAATACGCGGTAGGGCACCCCTCCCACCCTCTCCATTCTCCATCATTCTAACCCATTCCTGCCATCCCCACCACACTTTATCATAACCGCCATCAAATAATACACAATTGAAACCAAAGAAGGAATAAACAAACAGAACCTTCTCTACCTCCGCTATTAATCTGAGAAACCAATCACCATTACACCATTTAAATTCTTACACACGCTTCACTATCGTACATACATAGCTTTTGATCTTCAGAAGCCTACCACCAACACACTATATCACTAATACCTGCCATAAGCTTCCCTATTTAATCCTAATATACGCCTGTTGTAAATCCATAAACCAAATATAATTTATTCTCTTCTCCCTCATTTTCTCAATCATTATGTTTCAAATAGTGTTGATCCACACATCCTCTTACCACTCCTAAACGGCACCTCTGCTTCAACCAACCGGATCCTCAGTCCACTCACGCAACTCAATCCTTCACTCACAGTCAGTACACTCCACTCAATAACACTTCATTCCCCACATATACATCCTACAATTCCCTGTTCTCCGCCTACCCTCTATATAAGTACTATATCCGCTCTCTCCAATTCCCTTGTAACTTATACCCTCCATAAACGCTTTGATATTCACAACTCCAAATCAATCAATCACCATCTCGTCTTTTCCGCTCTTATCATTTCACTAGTAATTTCATCTATACCGCAGATTTGATTTACCATTCTTCCAACTTTCCTCACCTCGTACCATTACCTCCTCCCACCTACTAATAACCTCTCCCCAAACAACCCTATTCCTTCTTGCACCATCAAAAACCACACACATTCACCTAAACACCTAATCATATGTATTACTGTTAATATTATACATTTTCGAAGTGTTCTTTCCACACTCCCCTCACACTCCATTTCATCAAGTTACAAAAAGCACCATTCCTCGTATTCATTATTCAAAGCAGATTCATTAGTTATTCCGATATCTTACCTTTCCGCGCTTCCTTACAGAAGGAGCTCCCCTGATCCTTGTTAATGTCCTTCACATTCAACTGCCTCCCAGAATTGATTCAGCTTTACTCTATTTTCTCCTACGCAATATGCACCTTTGAGTATTTCTTCTTTTTCCTCGAACCCTTAGTATAATTTCCAAGCATACGTTTACTTTGAGAATTTCTATCGATTTGCTTTTCAGATAACATTCAACCACGCTTCTGTTTTACCTTTAAGCCGCTTCATCACACTCCACTTCGATGATGCCACCATCGCTGTTAACATTCTTTACTTCCTACTTTAGGCACATCCACCACACTTCCTTTGCACTTACTAACAATTGCTTCCTTCATTGCCCCTGATTTGTTCATTATTACAATTGTTCACCATATCACACGACCTTTTACATAGCGAGCCGACTACACTTACTTTATAACTTATTCTTATTGTCTTCGCCTCACTTAACTTCTCACTCTTAATTTTACCCTATTCCTTTCTTCCGTATCACCTTCCTCTCATCCAAGCCCCCACATCCAACTTATTTCTACATAGAACAACATTAATTGATCCGAAAATCCACCATTCCTAAACCCCCTCACTGATTCATAACATCAACACATACAAGCATTCAAAACATTCATCCTTCTTCACCAACACAAAAACAATCATACTTTTCATTCGATACCATCTCTACCTACATCAACTCTTCAGGTTCATACTTCATGGGATACTTCTTGAGTGTAAAAAAAACATTACTTAACCACATAGATGCACTTTTTATAAAAGAGATCACATAGACTCCGCCAGCCAGGCGGATTGTAGTAATCGGCCCTCTAACAAACCCACCTGCTACCCTATACCATCCCTTTTTTGATCACCCTATCCAAACCATGTCAGTCCGCCCACACTATAATCTGAACGTCCTATGTAACCCCATCCAGAGCATCCATGTCAAATCATCCCACAAAAATGTACTCTGATTCAACATTTCCTCAGATGGGACACCACTAACGTCTTATAACACACATACCTTGACCTTTTCAGAACTTAAATTTAACCATTATAATTCTTATACTCACACAAACAAATCTGCCATAGCTCTGACCACAGGTCACTCATCAAAATTGCACTCCTTCTCTCCTCTCTCATTCTCTTTCAGAACCAGCACCCGTACAACATTCACCCCACTCGTCTTTTCCACTACCTTTCTTTCATCTTTGTTTCATCACAGCGAGCAAATCAAATTTGCCCTTTCTAAATACCATCCATTACCTCTCTCCTGCTTCTCTCCATCCCAACCCATCCTCATCTCTGACATTCCACCTGTACCTCATACGATCTTATTTACAATTTCGCAAAAGATAGCCCAATCGGTCGTCTACGGCGATCACGACCATCTCCGAGGCATGCCTCAGCATTCCTTGCCAAAAATAAGTTGTAGTGGCAGCCAACCCAACTAGCCACCGCCCCTTAGATCGACTTTCTACGACACGCAGGGACATAACATGTTAGCGCCAATTCTTCTCCCCGCACACAGGGATAATTCGGAGTAGTAGTATGTCTTAAGTGTTATCTAGAAGTGGGGTGGGTACTTTAATCATGTGTATATGATATGTGGATAAATGGTGGTGAGTTTGCCATGTGGGAGGATGAGTTGTAAAGAATATGAACGCAAAAAGAGAAAAACGCACCATAAAATGGAGGTCAATTTCATATATATATATATATATTATATACTATATATATATATATAATATATATATATATATATATAAAAATATATATTATATATATATAGTATATCATATAATATATATAGTATTATATATATAATCTTCATATATTATATCATAATATTACTATATATACTATACTATATATAAAATATATATATAAATAAAAATATACCACATATAGTACTTGATATATAATAAAATTTATCGCGATAACGCCCACCTACGTATATACTATATATATAGTATATTTAAAATATTTTTTTGGCCTCATTTGAATATTATTTATTTTTCATACAAGTAAACTAAGAAAATCGTGTAGATACACTAAAGAGATAGAGTAGTAGTTTAACTTTGATCCACCAAGTTTCCTTTAGGCAGAAATATCGCTGCCGCTCTCAGTCTCTACGTCAATCGGCGGTCTGATAATAACCGAGACCCCCCACCCCCGAGTAGCATACTAATTACTATTAATGAAAACAAAAACAAATTAATAATCTCAAATTTTATGTGTAGTTGGTATAACATATGAGACACTTTATAATTCTAATAAAATCTTGAAAATCTTCAGGTCAATCAGTTCTAAAACATCTATCAATAGAAGCTATCCATTGAATCAAATATGATATTTAAATTTTATCTAACTGTATTCTCAGTTCCATAAATCACCGTCAATATTAGTACTTTAAAATATACCTCACTCACTCTCTCCACCACTCTCTCTCCATCTGTTACATAATGAAATTATATTTTAATATAAAAATTATATATTAATTATTTATATTATATATTTTATTATATTATATTATATTAGTTATATTATTTTATTATTTATATTATATTATATTATTATTATATTATATTATTATATATTATATTATATCATATTATATATTATATTTTATTATATTATTTATATATATATTATTATATTAAGTTGTGTATAATGAGTGAGTTGAGTTTCATTATATAAAAGTATTATAAAATATATATTAAAAGTAAATAGCTTTTGAGCGTCTTCATGTCAAGAAGAAGGTGTTCTCTTCAGATTTAAAATTCTAAAGATTCAACTACTCGAAACATTAGCTTCCCCTTCTTGACCTTCTGCCACTGTCCGAAGGATTTTGAATGATGTAAAATCTATTGAAATAATACCAGTTACTCACACACACACAAAAAATATATTCGAAAATTAATATACTGTAGATAAAAAAAAAAAAATAAAGACTTTACTTTGGCAAAAGCTTTTTCATTGCTTATAGGAGTAACAAAAAGTTTATCCATGTATTTGGCCTTAATCCATGCCTCTCTCACTGATCTAAAGGAAAGAAAAATGTTCAAATTATAATTAGAAAAGAAAAATAATAAAAAAAATACTACTAGGTAGAAGTTTTCCCACCCCCCTCTAAATCATCTACAAGAAAAGTCGTAGACGCATAAATCGCCGTCACCTACTGATATATAACGTTTATCTCGGGTCAAATCGTAGACAAAAAATTGACTTTCTTTCTTTATCTTCCTCTTTGACCCCAGATTGGAGGAAGTGTGGTGAGCTCCATACATAAAAAAATAGTTAAGTAGAAGAACAAGACGCAGTCAAAAATCCACCCAAGAGTTTCACAACACCGCGACAGATTCCCACTGCGGTATCTCGTCAATATTAGGGTTCATTCCCTGAGGCCACAGGACACAACACACGCTTCCCTCACAAAAGCCCGCTCACTTACACGTCCTATTTGTCGTACATTCTTCTCGCCTCTGTACAAACCACATGTCATTTCCTTCCACACCTTTACTGACTCAATCTATTTTTCATGTGTCTGCGAGCCGGTCGAATCCCAATACATTCACCTTTATACATCTGCTTAACCAACCGACTCTCATTCATCCTTTCCATATAACCAAACCATCTTAATACTCTCTCATTTACGCCTTTCTTCCAGCACACAACTCTCAAACACGTTCATTCATCAATTTTTATCACATTTAACACGCCCCCAAGATTACCCAGCTGAACAGATTTACACCTTAGATCTATACCTCTTATTCAGCACCATAGTTTCGCTATATCCATTCACTCCCCACTCCACGTCATATTCGCTTCACTATCAACATACAAACTTTTGATTCCATTCAAAAGTCTAACACCTGCCACAGAGCTTCCCTATTAATCCTGTCATACGTTTGTTCTTAAGTCCATAAAAATTAAATACAGTTTGTTATTTTTCCCCTCTTAATTTTCTCACCAAATTGCTTCAATGTAAAAATTTGATCTACACATCCTCTGCCACTTCTAAATGCACCTTTTTATTCAACAATTAGCCCCTCAATCACACGACGCACTTTCAACCAAATTCCAGCATATATCTTCCCAAAAACACTCAATAAACAAATTCCACTAAAGTTTCTACAGTTAACCTTATCACAGAATCACTTCCAATGTCATGTTGATTTGAGAAGTGTTCCCTCCACACTCTTCTCACGTCCATCTCATCTGTCACTAAAGCTCCATCCCTATTCATTATTTTATGAAGTAGATTTTCCCTTACTCTCTCTCTTTCTTAAGCTTTTGCACTTTCTTCCAGAACAGCTTCATATTCCCTTGTAAGTCTCCATTAATCTTATTATATTCTCATTTACCTCAATTTTTCTCCTATGCACTCAACTTTTAGTCTTCCTCTTACATCTCATTTTCCCGGTATATAATTTGTTATACACAAGTTCGCCTCGAAACCTCCAGGTCATACCCATAGGTATATATTCATTACAATAGTAGCAATAGTATAGTATACTATTATATCTAACTAGCCTCACCCTCATCCAAAATATAGTCACTACTGGAGTATACTACAGTATATGATAATTCACACCCCCCTACAATAATACAGAAACCATATTATATATCGATTAATATCGAAAGCGAAGAACTAAGAGACATACTAATGGAACTCTACACGCGGCTGTGAGCGTATCTAAAGTATGAATAGGTAAACTAATGATTAAAAGCTACTAAGTCAGTAACCTAAGCTACACGTTAGATAGAACACTTTACTATATAGCAGAGAAGCAACTATTACGCAGTTAGTAACCTCATATACCTACTACTATCTATTACTTTCTTCACCTACCTTCTATTCTTTCCCAAGAACGAGTAAGGTGATCAAATCGAACCCGAACACGCCTACACGTGGGGCGGCGCCCGTATCGGCACTCCCGGAAAAAGAAAGCAAGAAGGTGACGAACCACTCACAAAGTCTAAAAGGAAAGCCAGCAGCTATCCGCCGCGCCGCCTCACGTGACCATTAATTAGTACTCTGAACTCCGTACTCGCGGGCACTCAGAAACAATTCCACGACGTGAAAGTCTCGAACGCGCACTTTTGACTTCGCGTCAACCCATCTGGCTCACTGATCGGTTTAGTTCCTCTCAACTGTGATATTGCGCGCCTGTCGGTCCAGTGTCGCCGGACACCAGTGCGCGCGAACAGTGCGCGCTCGTTCGATCGTGCGTCTCCAACCAAAGTACACCTTTATAGGAAGAGAAGGTAATAGGTAGAGCCACTCCATAAAGGCTCACAGATGCTAGCATAACACGTGAGTAGAAGCACAATGTAACATACTTATGACGTGAAAGCTACTCATACCAATCACCGTAAAAACAACACCGTACGTATGAGAGTAACAACCCTATTATAATATATACCTATCCCGGAATAGGTCAGTATACCACTAAATTAGATATTGTCATGTAAAAGTAGGCACCACTTTTGATAAAAACCCATAACGAAAGTACAACACATAGCACTCACATATATCATACTATATTACACACACAGTGAGCCGTACACTCACGGGAGCCGACCAGAACCCCGAGCTCTAGCGAACGTTAGTAACAGACTCACATATATATAGAAAGATGGTAGTATACACCGCGTATCGTATCACCTACACACGGACACAGTATCACTCACATTAGTGTATAAGTATTAAATAACACATACCACTACCACCGATATAACTATCACTCAAGCACACAAAACTATCTCATTACCATAGCGTACCCATCCTCACTCACTACCTGACATATAAATAAAACACTATGCTATATAGTGTATATAAGCGACACATTGTCACCAATAGGTGAGTAATAATTTATAATTATATATCTATTACATATATATATATATATATGAGCTCAGTATAGATAATAGACTCTATAACTCACTAATGATATATACGTATAACATATTATATATACTGGCCATAACCACTACTATACGATATATACTATAATATCTATATATTACACTCACTCAGATAAGCATAGAGACAACAAGACCAAATATTATAGTATAAATCAGTAAATCCAACACTAAGGCAGTATACCTGAAAATATATAATACCTTAACACTTACACATATATATATATATAGGGTATAGTAGTGAGCCTATGATATAGGTTACACCTCACCTATATATTATAGGTAAATTGTAGATAGGCCTAGCACAGTCTGGAGTGGCAGGTGTAATATTCTGATGTGGCGTTCCATCTATAGTAGTGTGAAATACACTTTCTGATCTTTTCTTATTTGAAAGGTAAATCTGATTAACAATATCATTTCCAAGCTTTTCCATAACTCGAAGAACTTCCACGTCCCATTTGTCGAGCGTTATTGACCGAACCTTTGAATAATGAACACCAAAACTTCGATGAATACCAGAACATTCTAAATGGGAAAACAAAAATTAAACATACAAATAATTAGTAACAGTAGCAGTAGTAGTAGTAGTAATTTTAGTAGCAATAATAATAAAAATAATAATAATAAAATACCTATACAGAGAGTAATTCCTAAATTTATTGATGCCCACTTGGGATCGGGCGAGCCACAATCGCAGCAAACATTGTTACCAGGAATTTTCATAATATCCTTCCAAACACTGGAAAATATATATAAATTAAACAACAGCAGATATTAATGCAGAATCTAAGCATCAAAACTTTTATAAACTAAAAACTTACGAACTAGATGATCCTTCAGATTTATCAGACTGTTTATTTGTGCAAGGAGAATCTGCGGGTGACTGAGAGAGGTGACAAAGTTGATAAGTTGATGGAAGAATCGTTACTGGTTTGAATGTAGTGATAATAAATATATATTAGTAATAATAAGGTTAGAACATAAGATAAGTCTTAACAAAAGATTACTTTTTATATTGAATAGACGACGAAATTTTTTGTATACAATATCATCAGAAAATGATTTTATGAATAAATCGTAGCTAAAAGATTTAATTACCTGTAGCTACATTTTTATTTACTTGTTATTATAACGGGTACATGCCAAAGTTTTTTTTTTTTTTTCCAAAGTCTTTCAATGTTTCACCAAGAGCATACAATGAATCAGAAGGGAGTTAAATGTAAACATAAAATCGAACAAGAAAGGGAAAAGAACTTCAGGATAAATTTCTTGCAATAAATATTCTATTACTATCGATCAACAAAGTGGTAAGCCGATGTTTACTAGATGGAAAACTGAATAGAGGAACGTTAGATCTTCCCGTGGTGGTTTGAATGTAGTGGTAAGAATACTCGTTATTTCGCTCTCTCTCTCTCTCCACCTCTCTCTCTTTGCTGAAGAAAGTTAGGGATTCACATTCCGCATGTAAAATATGACATCTGCAAATAAAAATAATTTTAGTTAGTGCAATATGAATTCTGATTTTGTTAAATACGTATATTACATGGGTGTTGAAACTTGGTTACTTTTGAATATAAATTTTAAGGGAGCGTGTGTTATATAGTGATGAGATAGAATGTCACTGATTTGTGGTTATTTATATATATTAATATTATATTTATAATATATATATTATATTATATATTATATATATATAATATATAATATATATTAATTAATATATATAATATTTAATATAATATATATATTATATTTATATATATATTATATTTTACTAGTAATAGGTAGGAGGTCATATTGGAATATATACTCATAGGAAAAACCACCCCTTGACTCATATAACGGAAATATAAACTCACATATACTCATATTTGACTCATTTATTTAGGAGCCTCACCTCTTTGACCTTTTGACCGGGTTACCTCATAATTTTCTTATTGAAGACCCGTATATATAAATTTTTTATATTATCATATATGCCTTGACCTTTTATTTATTGAGGAGTGAGGATATACTTTTAACTATTTTTATTGGAGTCCTTATGAGACGTATCTTTTATGAACTACTTGAGACCTTATATTGGGCCTTTTATTTATATCCACTTTTTGGTGAACTGTATTATATTAAACCTTATCTTTTACGTCACCAATATATATACCATATCATATTACCGTCTTATCCATTGGAGTATTACAATTTTGGCCTCACACTCGGTACTTATTTATTCGGTATATATACAACCTACTTAATTAATTATATTTGTTAGAATTCACGCCTCACTTAAATTATTATTTGGCAAACTGCACCTATAATTTTATTTTGATAGCAACCACTAATTTTTTTTTATTGAGAGGCTAACTATAGACCTAATTATTTTTCTAGCAACTATTAAAATTCTAACCATTTTCTGTGGTTACTAATTTTGTAGTGGAACCACAAAAATCGTGATTTAGTGAGTAATTATTATCATAGCAATACCGTTAGTACGTATTATATTTTATATAGCCTATACCTATATATATATATTTCATACTACTATCACTATATATATATATATAGCTATAAGTACTATAATTATATATACTAAATTATATATAATTATACGTGAGTGAGACCTATATTTATAATAATATAGTATATAGGGTTCAATTTGCCCACGGTATTTTTATTCTTCCTTAGGGGTATCTATATTTAAGCTATACTCACGTTTTGAGTGAGATTGATATCTTTAACTCATTATGTTATTGATAACTCACTATTAGATATTTTTCTGAGTAACATTATCATACATATATGATACGCATCACTGGTATGTCTGGTATGTATGTATATATAATATATAGTAGGGTACTATATATGAGGGCGGCTATATATATATAACTAATATATATAATATATATATATTATTATATATATATATCATAAGATATATATATATATATACTCAACTCAACATAATATATATATAGTACATATATATATATATATATATATATATAATATATATATATTAATATATATATATATATATATCACACATACAACACCACCTACTATTATATATAATATATATAATATACACTAACATACATATATATATATATATAAAGGAAAATTGAACCTTTCGTCTGAGCTTTGATATTCGAATATATCGATATATATAGATATATTATATATCTACACACAAATATTATATATAACACACTAATATATATATATATATACTACACACAGGCTAGATACCACACACACTCATAGTGATCACTTACAACATCACATTATATACCCTAGTATACACATATAGCACTATACACTACTATATATACATACACCATCCACATTATCACTTATTCAATACTACTGACTCAAGTACCTATCTCACATTATACTATCACTATATATATTATATCACGGCTAAGGCACCTACTATATAATATATTAATATCATATATACAGGGCTCATATCCACAATAGCCTAAAGAAAACACGCATCCAATTAAAAAGACACTAAGCACACATAAACAGGGCGCAAATTAAACACTTTCTCTTATAATTCTGAGATACCCTACATCCTTACGCTACAAGGGCCTTTACTCACATAGGGACATATTTTGAAAACCAGCAACACTTTCACCCACACGGTTTCTATCCTAGCTCACTTACTCTTAAGTAATTTCATGGAAAATAATATCCGACTTGGACTTACGAACGTCATTACCGGCTAACTAGTACCTACCTTCTTTATTAGATGCAACATAACAAGGTGAAGTTTAGAGAGGGAACGAGAAGTAATGCCATTTTTAGGCATTTATCTCAAAATGATCATATCGTCGATTGGGAAGGTGCAATTTATTTATTTAAATCTACAAGATAAAAATCTAAATCAACTACTGGAATCTTTTTTCATATCTACTAAGTGTAATTCAATTTATCTGAGGGATTTTTTAATTTTTGATTCTACCTTCAGATACCTATCTGAAAAACCTCACATGGCAGTCTATCATCTACATCTTAACAAACAAAAAAAAAAAAAAAAGCCTGATCCCACACTTTTTTGTCAGCCTTTTGTTCTTTTTACCTTCTCGCTATACATTAAGCTGTTTAGCTTTCTATATCTTTTAAGTTTTCATTCATTATTATTGTAGCTTAAGCACTTCAAAATTTATTTATTTTCATTGTTAGTTATGAGGAGGAGACTGAGTTAAAGTCTCGATAAGATTACGTAAAACTTCTTACACTCATTTTTATAAACGCATAATTATTAACATCCACCAGCACTCCCTACTTTATCTTCTTAGTCGGATCTTCATAAACTTTATCTAGCTTGTATTTACATTAAATTTTAAGAGCTTACTGAGTTGTTAAGTAAAAACACACTCTTTAAATTTTTTGTTCTATATTATATATATATATATATTAACTAGTATTATTCACCTTAACTGTCTTGACATCCTTTAGCCTCCATAATACTATATATATATATATATAATATATATAGCTATATATATATCACATATATACTTTATTTCTAACACTATTTTACATTATACTATATACACCCTACTTATGATACTATATTCACCTATACATAAATATACCTTATTATCTAACTATATATTTATAACTACTCATATACGGTTACACTTATTACCTATTAAAGTAACTATTTACAAGTTAGAGAGCCACGCTGTGAGCCTGCGCGAGCCGGCAAATTTTTTATTTCCGGCTACCGGAGACTCCGAGCTTCCGCGACTCCAGCAATTTTTTTTAAAAAATTACCCGTCGCTTCCGACCTCGCGGCTTCGGCGGTTCTTCCAATTAGCACATTTTACAATTACCCGGCTCCAGACTACACCGGCTCCCGAGCTCCGAAAGGTTCTATGTTCATTATTACATTTCGGCTCTTTCGGGAACTCCCCGGCTGCCGGCTTCACCGGCGATCTTTTAAAAATTGACGTTCGTTGGAATGCTCCGACTTCGTCCCTACCCCGGACCTCCGGCTCCGGCTCCGACCGACCGTATAACCATTGGACTATTAACATTAAGCTCACATGAAGGTACATTGGTTTATATCTCTTAGAGTATAATTCAAAATGTTTTGTTAGGGGTAATTGAAATTGAAATTTAAAATGTTTCAATAGTTATTTTATTGAACAGATACCGAAACATTGAAGTTTAGAAATTAAATTTAACATGGGTAGGATGGAAAACTCATATATGAGAAGGCAGTAATGAATGTTTCACGAAAATAACGTATGAGTAGAGACGCGATACACTTTCTCTTCACTAAATGTATAGGATTGATCAAAAAGTCTTCTAGTTCGCTCCTTGAACGAATGCAACTTAGGGCCTTGCCTAAACGGGTTTTGAAGTCGGTACACTATAATTTTAATGGTTAGCCAATATCTTTTCCATGATTAAGAAAGCAAATCATAATTTCTTATGAATTTCATTTCCAAGAGTTTAACATCACATCTCTTTCTCGTTCGCATAACTCATGCACGCTTGCACACGCCTGAGCCTAGGGAATAGGCCCTATTAATCGTGAGTCTCTTACCCCTAGGGTTATTTAAGGTATGAGGGATGTCGGGTTTGGGGTGTAAATTAAAATATTACAAAGTTTGCTTAGGGAATACGCATATTTTTCCATTATCCAAAACATTGAACCCTGATATAAAGTTTAGAATTTCTTTATTGCAAAATCTCTATCTCTGAGGAGCGGAGACGATTATTATGCTTTGCTTCGCCAATTCGCACCTAGCTCTCGTATCTCCTTAACACTCTCGTGAGACATTTGGTGCTTGTTAGGTTGTGGGTGGTGGGGGACTTATTTAATCCCTCTTCAGGCGTATCCGCGCTCGGCTTTACTCATGCTGGCTATTAGTCCAGTATCGGTGGGGTTATGAGTATTGAGCACGGAGTTTTAGCCATAAGTAGAAAGTTTGGGAACAGTGGGGGAGGAAGTTACGGCTTTAAAAGATATTCAAGATAAAGGTTGAAATGGAAGATTCAATAAGATTAGGAGGAGCAACGAAAAAATTAACACACACAAAGAAAAAGGACTCTCCGCACGATACAGACAATTTCACTCGACTTGAAACGTATTTGCCATGTAGAGCAAATGTTATAGGTACTCTCGTGCGCAAGGTACTACAGCACATGATATTAATGGAACTCTATCGAAAACTGATGCAGTTTAAAAAAGCAGGATCTGGTAGGTTAGATCTGAGTCCGCTGTGAGTAGTCCGGTAATTTCGAAAAGAGAGTTGAGTTCATAGTTATCGGGAATCTCTCTCGAAGAGGGTGGATGTCAAGGCATAGTTCGAGAGGCGGTAGCATTGTTCAAGAGCGTCGAGAAGTCTGGGTGAGGTTGAGGATTTGTTCGCGCTAACTTTCAAGATAGTGGAGTTGGAGTCAGAAAATTTGAACTAACAAGCTTATGAATTGGTGACTCCCGTGAGTGACATTGGTCAATTTTATTCCTTTCTTAACACAAATCCTCATGTTCTTCGCCACCAATATCCGCACCATCAAAAATGAAGTCAAATCTCGAGAGCTCTCTTCTAAAAACTTCGTCTATCTCTAGTCAGATATTTGTGGTTTCATCTAACTTATTATTATAAACACCTGCCCAATCATTTACTACCATTACCTACTATTCATTTTAAGATGCCTGGAAGACAAAAAGACACCATTGGTCGCGATTAATAAAGTAAAGTTATGGCTACAGCGTCGTCGTTATAAACCACACATGATGATCAGGCGCATACGTAGATATCCTCTCTCTTATTGTTCTATCCTGGTGACGAAGCTGTAAGCTACGACAAGAACAAAAAAGCCTAAATCTGCCTTTGCCAACGTGGTTCATTTTTGTACTTTTAAGCGAGTATTTAGCAAGGCAAAGAAAAACAGAAATGATTTCTGAACAATATTTGATTTTAGTTGATGAAACTAAAAACTATGCCCCATTCTAACCTTCTCAGTCATTTTTCAGGCCAAGCTCAGAAAGATGTATTACTATCGACCATTTAGGTCTTCCTAATGATATTCGAAGAGTATTGTCTAAGTTCCGAAAGCCATACCGACTGATTGAAGTTGAAATAATTGATATAACTTCGAAGCTTAAATTAGAAAGAGGTCATCGAAAATTTGCGGCAGGCATACATTGTTACAAGCAAGGACTGGGCAAGTTCCGCTGCTGACGGTCTTGTACATCCATTTCAGTAGGTAAGTGTGGTTCGTACAGAATTATTTTTTTCTCGTCTCTAACGCACTTATAGAAAATCAGACTTAAGAGGAAAAATTGAAGCGCACGGACGTCTGGATGCTACTCACCGGGCTATCTTTTCTAAAGCAGGCACTAGGTTAGGTATTGCCAATCGAGCTAAATGAACCGACTGAGGATGCTAGGTGTTCCTCATGTAGCACTAACTTCTCTTTTTTTTTTTTTTTTTTTTTTTTTTTTTTTTTTTTTTTTTTTTTCTTTTTTTACATTAACCCACCACTGCACGGACGCGAGCCTTATCAACAGGAAGAGCCAGCGCTCGGCACGCCGAGATTATAAAAATACACGCCTGTGACGCACACAGGGAACCCACCCAATAAGCAACCCTCACAGCAAATCTCTCAAGGTGAGGGCGCCAGGAGGCTAGGGGCTTTAAAGAGCACAGGACCAGATGGTCAACCGCGAGGCTCGGTTAAGGTTAAATTTACAGAGAGAAGCGCATAAGCACGTTCCACCAGAGGACCACCGAGGTATGCAGGAAAGAAAGAGGCAAGCGGAGGCCGAACTTATAGGTGCGTGCGCGGTTCTCAATAACTCGCACTCAGAGGATCCGCACGGCGCGATTAACGCTCTGGCTCGCACCGCGGCTTGGTAAACTAGCTACGAAAAAACCCCGACCTCAAGATGACCTGAGAATGGAATGCTATGCGGACCTAACGCTACCGTCCTGAGCATCCTAACTCCGTTGTGTATAACCGTAACTATAGAAAAGAGATATTGTTGACCAACTGTTCTCAACTGTATCGGCAGAGCATTATAAGACGAGGTCAAAGAAGAGAATTAGATATAGGTAGGTATCATCAATAAGGCTTTCATTTTAGCTTTATAGACTCAACCTCCTATCCCTAATGGTAGTTATTAAGCGAGTTTGAGAGCCCATGGATGTCCATTCCCACTACAGATTGTGTATTAAAGCTCATTCTTTATTAAACACTAATTTCTGGACACATTAAAGAGACGACTTAAGAGGGTAAGACCGCTTATATCGTTATAACACTGGAGTAAGACCTGTCGCTAAAATGTTAGCTTTAAGACAAAACACAATAATTTTTTCTATCCTAAGAACATTTATTTTTTACTGCAACTCATAAAAACAGATACTACTCCCAGTTACTTTGTGTTGTTCGCCACATTTTCAAATACTTTATAGTTAATCAACATTTTTTATATGAATATAAGTTATATGGTTTTTTTAAAACAAATTTGGTTAAGTTTATGTAAGGGTTAAGAACAAAGAGTGTTTATGTTATAAAAAGTCCACAAGGAGAGAACGATAAGTGGTACTGCACTGTTTTTCAGTTAAAAAGGAAAATTCAATTGTTAAAGTTTTTTATTTTTTGGAGTCAGGACATATGTTTGGGTATTGAGAGGGGAGATCTAGGTTAGCAGAATTTAGGTTTATTAGGTTACGCTTAGATATAAGGAATACGGATTTATATTGTTATCAACCATATTATACTGTATGCAAGTAGCCTTTATTCTAATAATGTTCTCAATGTTTTTTTTCAGATTTCTAGTTATAGATGATAGCTCAAGGAGGTAAGTCTATCTGATTAAACCAAATTATGTATTGTTGGTACCGCCTGAAACATAATAGAAGGTGGGTGGATTTAGGGTAATCTCAAAGGCAGATTTTTGGTGGCTCAACTTAGCGAACGCTCGACGGAGTGGATGGTTTTGATAGGGATTGACATTATTACAACACAGGTGTTCTTATGTTGTTTGGGATTTGTTTGTATAAATAGAAACGAAAATACATTAATTGAAGGGCTTGTTATTTTAACACTTAATTCTTGGCTAAATTATAAGTACTCCAGGGAAGTAATATATTTATTTAGTGATGTGCTGTGTCATTACTTCTAATACTACTTATTACTCATTTAAGAAACACTTAATTTTTCCATGCTAATTTTACTATAAGGCTTTTAAACATTTTTCTTTAATAACAGTAATTTACTTTAGTCATGTTTTAACTTTATATCTTCAGCACGTTAATATACTAATTTTGTTGTATAGTCAAGTTAACACTCCTGGTTGCTCATTGCTTTCTCTTAACTAAACATTGAAGGATGTTAGTATAGCTCAGTCATCAATTGGTGACTGTTATAAATACTATAAATAAAATACAGACTGTTAAATCACTCTATTAATATAGGTTATAATTATTTACTTCCATATATATGTGTTAAGAATTCTCAGTGTTAGCTACTGTTTCAGACGGACGATCTCTCTATAAAGCAAAGCAGTTAAATTCGAAAATCAGTTAGATAATAAATGGATATTGCTAAATATTATCAAGTTAGAGTAGGTATGTTTATTTACCTAAACACCTATATAGGGGAATATTAAGATAATAGGCTGTTATCTGTTTTATATATTATATCCATGGTATTTTATTATATATATATTATGCATTTTATAACTCTATTAATATCTGGCTTTTATAACTATACTATAATATGTCTATAAAACTATATTCTCTGGGCTTTAATCATAGGGCTTGTAATATACTTAATTATATTAGTTATACTTTTTTAACTCTTTTTGAACTGAATAATTGAGACATCCTGATGGGTTAAACTATTTTACATGGTGTTAAAATTTGTATTTATTCTTTTTTCATTTACACCCCTTCACTATATAATTTCACTAATTTACATTTCCATCTCGCATTATAAATTAATTATATTTTGAAAAGTTTTTAATTCTTTTTTCGATGTCATTATTTATATTATCGACATTCTTTCATTTTTATTTAGACTTTGTATCCTATTATATATTATATACTTTATTTTAATAGTATTTTACTTATTATAAATTTTTATAATTTTTAATTTATATATTCATCACTATTTTAACTTACAACAAATTATTATAATAATTTTGAATATATATATATCTTAGCTATATATATATATATATATATATATATATATATAAATATATTCTTACTTTACTTATTTAATCATTAATTTTATACAATATTTTCTCCATTTCCAGCATGGTTGCAAGGTGGTGTTGGTGAGATGATAAATACTAAAAATATCACCACCAATATATTTTAAAAGAACAATTATTTTTTGAATGAAGCAGGGCAGATTAGAAAAGGAAGAAATTATTGCCCAAGCTATTGTTGAAAGTCCTGAAAATCAACCCTCCACTTCCTCAAAACGGACAGTTTTTAGATATGGCAGATTCACCTCTTGCTTTTCTAAATTTTATATATTCTCAAATTTTTTCATTAATTATTTTCTTATTTTCATATTATTTTTTTCTACGAAATTGTTCACCATAAATAGATATGATATTAAAAATTTTGTCAACTTCTCCTGAATACGATATTTTTTTAAATAATGAATTATTATTATCATGCAAAAAATTTTTCCTTGCATTTTTAAATTGCTATTTATACAAAATCACTAAAGAATAATTGTTGCATAGATCAGTTATGTTCTTGTATCCTTATTTTTAAAATTATATTTCTTTTCAGGATTTTCCACTTCTATTTCTCTCTTTTCCTAATCATTTCTTCCTTCTGGCTCCCTTACTTTTTTTTAAGATTTTTTTGCTTCCCGCTTCCTGTGTTCCTACTGCGATCCTATTTTTTGATTTTGTATTACACTCGATTTACGACCGGTCCGTATATCATTTTAATATTAATTTTTTTAATTTTATATAATCTGTTAAATCTGTATATTATATTATTTTAATTTTATTAAATTATATTTTATATAATATATATTATATTTGTTTATAATAGGTTTATGTTTTTCTATATATTATCACTTTATTTATTTTATTTAATTTATTTATATTATTATATATTATATTTACTTTTTATTATATTATATAATTATAATTATTATAATTTTTATTTAATATATTATTATATAATTATATATATAATATATATATACTTATATATGACATTAAGATTGCTAGGGTATTCATTAAGGATAGGAGGAGAGAAGTAATAGATAGTACCCTTATATAAATAGATAATAATATCATACGTAGTTGGGAGATTAATGATTAAGATTATGAAAATATAAAATAATGGAAGTTAAAAATGCCAAAAGTACTTGCAATTACTTTGCAAATTTTCAAGTCAAGCACAAGTACCAAGTACGAAAGGCTCAAGTACAAGTACAACACGAAAGTACAAAGTCAAGCTGGTTTTAGAAACTCGACAAGTTACAAGTACAAGTACCACACAGATACAATCACACACACACATTCTCCAAAAATGTACTTAAGTCCAAGTACAAGTACAAAAAGTACTTGTACCTTGAACCCCACCTGATATTATATATACTATAGCATACAGCATACTATTATTTTACACTTTATAATGTAATGAATCAACATCATTTTTATACTAATATATTATGAAATACACTTATATATATATATTTATTAATAGTTAATATTACATATAATATATGTTCATTAGAAAACCTTTAGTTATAAATATATTATTGCGCTAACTTTTACTTTATTATATTAATCATAATATAATATAAATTAATAAGTAAGACTTTACATTAATTATTTTAACATGTGTGTGTGCTTGGTGATGTTTGTGCAGTGTTTCGCAGCTGTGTGATGTGTGTGGTGCTGTGTAAAACTTAGCCATAAACGCCACGAAAATACTAATAAAATTGAGTAAAATTTTACTAGAATTATAGAAACTAAGTTTAATTAAAATTAAACAATTTTAGGGGCGAAATGAAAAACTATTTAACCAAATAAGAAAGAAAAAATTAATTTCTTGTTTTGTGTTTTACACGATATTAACAGTTGTAGGTCAGCGAGAAAAACTAATATGTATTAGAAATTTAGCATGTAACTTTTTATCATTAGTGGGGGAGTGGTTTTGTTCGGAATCCAAAATTGATAAAACTGGACACACAGCAGGAAATGAATTTGGAATGGGTAACTAAACTTTCTTTTTTATACGCGAAATGAAAAAAAAAATTTTCCTAGGCACTGAACCTAACCTAACCTAACCTAACCTGACTTAATCACAGGTCCGAGCTTATGGCGCCAAAGAAATCCTTTCCCCTTCACCTTACGCTAGCCTAAACTAACCTAACCTTATTTCACGACCCTAGAGCAATAGGAACACAAAAACAAGGGATTTTCACATTTTCCCCTTAAGAACTTATTAATTCTACTGTATCACAGAGACTTAACCACCACTCGCAAAAAGAATTTTTTTATTATGCAATTTTACCGATATTTAATATTGTTTAGTGTGGGGCTAAAAGACATACAACTATTTGTCCATATATATACATATACTAACATAAAAATATATATAATATATATATATATATATTCATAATAATATATAATATATATATTATAATATATATAATAAGTATATAGAGAGGAAGAGAGAGAGGAGAGCGAGTCATTCAAGATTGTTTGCTAGAAGTTCTTAATTTGTGAAAAATCGTAGTAATAATAATTTATTATAATTATGAAATTAATTAATTAATGCTGAAATAGTAGAACATATCACAATTACTATTGATAGAATAATAGTGAGAAAAAATAACACACAAAAATAATATTAATAATAATAATAAAAATTTATAATTTAATATTGATGAGAATAATAATAATAATTTATATCTCGGAAATAAATAATAATAATATCAAATAACTAATTTTTATATATGGGCTATAGACGATTCTAAATTAATACAATAATCAATGATTGTTTCTGTTTTAGATATGGCAAGATGGAAATAATTATATTACCTTTTTTACAACGTCCCACTAACAGGGGATTTTACTTAAGTTGAGCTTAAATGACATTCAAATAGCTGATAACGGTGATTCACAATAAGGTAATATTTTATTGATCTGATTACACAGATTTACTTACACTCACAAGAATTACATGCTCGTATTTACTTCATACACTCCACACACAGGGATTTTAGCTTGAAATACATAGTGTAAGGGACACAAGTGTTAGTGTTAGTGATGGTAAATATTGTCCCACTGATTTGGCTCGACTATCATATACTAATCATAAGGATTATTATTTACTTATTACACACACAGGGTAATTTTAACTATATTTATATATATATATATTATATATATACTTTATAAATATATATATACACATATAATATTAATATATAATATATATATTAATATATTATATATATATTTTATATATAATATATATTAATAACACAGGTAATTTACATTTATTACAACTCACGTAACACAGGATATTTTATACTTTTTTATTTAAACATGCTAAAGGCCAAATAATATATTAAAAACACTTTACTAAAACATATATATATAGTATATAATATACTAACTAAGAGTTTATTTATATCATTTACACATATATATCATAACTAAGGGATTTACATTTTTAATAATCACTATATAACTATCAAGATTTGTACTTATACACAATACCACTAACACTAATAACTCACACGGATATATATATAATATATATAGTATAGTATATATACATAATATTTTATATATTAGTATAGATATTATATATATACTATATATTAAATATATATAATTATATAATATATTATATATATATAATATATATATAATATATATATTATAGTATTGACATATCAACTATCAAATCATTTGTATACTAGCGGCATGTATATTATACTAAGTATATATATATATATATATGATAATATAATAGTAATTATAATATATAATATATATTATATATAATATATACATATATATATATTATATATATACACATATATATATTATATATATATTTTATATATATATACTTATATTATTATAATATATATATATATAATATTATATATATTATATAACCCAGAAAGAAATAATTTTACACGATATAACTAAACACGCAATTCACTTAACCCATAATATAACGTTATTATAATTTATTATATTTAATAATACAATATTTTTATGTTTTATAAAATTTTAAAATGCAACGGGTACATTTTATATTAACTCATTCGCAAATGGATATAGTAATCTAAAATTAGAATTTGTCATAGTTGTCTTTATTATAAAATGTTCTTAATGTATATATATTTAAAATTTTTACAATAATCATTATTATCTTTTGGAAAACATAGGAACATAATTTTATACATAAAAAGGTTTTATAATATTACTTATTTATTGTTTAAATTATTACATAAATTTTTATATAATATATATACTTAAATAACTAAATGTTTTTATAAATTAAACTATTTATATTATGGATTAAAATTTTATGAAATTTTTAATTAATTAAAAACATTTATATAAATTTATATATTATATAATAAATGGGCAATAAAATATTATTTCAGAAATCAGTTCTCCATTATTCTCTCATTATGCAGATAACTATTAACAAATCAGAAATTTCTATAGGATTTGATGTGAATTCATATATAGTATATATATATATATACTATATATTATATATATATATATATATTAATATATAATATATATATATATATACTATATAGGGAAAAATTGAACCTTTCGTCTGAGCTTTGATATCCGATATATCGATATATATCGATATATATATATATATAATATATATAACTATATATATATAATATAATATATAATATATATAAATATATTATATATATATATATAATATTATATATATATGTATATATATATATATATATATATATAAAGAACAAAGTAATTTAAACACTAAGAAAATAAACAGGGGAATTAAAATTTCTTTAATTTGAGATCCATATCTTAAGCCAATTTATATATGGATACTTTTGAAACCCAGAACTCCTTCCACAGGCCCTCTTTTAACAAACAGCCCTCCTATCAATTTAGTACTCTCAAGTAATTTCATAGGAAAATACTATGAATATAGGGAGCCCTATTGCCGACGTCCATTACCGACGGGGTTTAGGTCTGTATTTCCTACCTCTTTGGGACTTATCTATTGAGGGCTTTTCAAAACACTAAAACGGATTGGATTATGAGGGTTAGAGGGGGGAGATATGGGTTAAAAAACGGAGAAGAGAGTAAAATAATAACAAACAATATAGTTTTTACGTTGTTGGATTGCATTCTCTTTAGCACAATGATCATATCGAGTCGATTGGGAAAGTTAACCATGGTATTTTTTATGCAAAATATTATGGTTATTCCTATTTATTAAATGTACAAAAATAATTTTGGGGAAAGTTAGAAGAGAAATTTTATAAAGTGGGTTAAAATCACAGAGATTTTTTATTTCCAAATCACTCCCTAACTATAGACAATGTTATAATTTTCACTAATATATCTGAAGGGATTCTTGGTCTTAAAAATTTTGAAAACCAATTCATTCTTCTTCTGGTTCTTATTTCCAGGAAAATTCTGAGAATAAAATTACAAAAAATTTCTCTTACTTACTTTATCGTTAACCCACAATAATAGTCTACCATTTGACCCTACCAAACCAGGAAATCCTTATTACTTTTAATCATAAACAAGTGAATCAATTTTTTTTTGTTCTTTTTTTGAGTGTCAATCTAAATCTGTATAGGTTTTTGATAACCACACTTATTTTTATTTCTCTCAGATTTTTTATTAATATCTATGCTTTGAAGATTAAATTTATTTTCCATTTTGGTTAGTTTCTCTGAGGAGGGAGACGCTGAGAAAAAAAGTCTCAGACAAACGATTACAAACTTCTTAATTATCTTTTAAAGGAAAATTTTAATTACGCTGTTTATTTCTTAGTGGTTTTTAATTACTTTGTTCCTTACATTAATACATATATTCTATGTCCCTCAATTTCTTGCTTTTTAAATTTATTTGTTATATATATATACACAATGGACACTATTCGTATTTTATTAAACTGATGATTTTCAACAATAAGCTATATTAACAATCAACTATATTTCATATATTATATATATATATATATTTCACTTTCTGTAAATAAATTGTGAATTGAATAATTTGGTCTTCTTTAATGACTGATATTTGCTATAAAATTTAAGGGAAATTATATTTATATAAGGTGGAATAGAACTCTTCTCTAAATATATACGTAAATTTAATGAGGTACTCATAATACCATAATTAATATATTTTACATATAAAGTTTTACATCATTTTATTTATATTTTGTATCTATTATAGGTATAATATTTATAAAATGATTTTTAGTAATTGGCCAATTTAACTAACGTATACTTTAATGGGTTAATATATATATATACATATACTACCTAATAAATATAAATTGTTAGGTACCTAAATTATAATAGGGAGATAAACCTTATATTTTATTTTGTTTATAAATCAACATAGTGATCTAGGGAAAAGTTATTATTCAAGTATATATATACCAGTTTAGTTTCTAAAAAGGTTATTACATAATATAATAAGTAAAATATTACTAGTTATAATATATCATATATATATATTAAGATAATCTATATAGGATAAAAAATTGTTTTATTTATAATTATTTATATATTTTATAATTTATATATCAGGGCTGCGTGAGTCAAACGGGACCAAGCCAAATTTGCTGTTTTCGACGTGGCTGCCCGTTGAGAGAGACATTCCTTTTCTCGATCCTAGTCCGGCCTCCAGCATGTTAAGTAAAAAGAAAAAAAAATTACCTTTGTACCGTTTTCGGCCTTCCGGCTCCGTTGCGCCTTGGGCTAGGTCGGAAAGCATTTTACAGGATTAGCTAAACTCCCGGTTATCTCTATATGGGGACCTCGCTCGGGTTATTGTGATGGGACTTCGACGGCTCGGCTCCGGCATTTTTGAAGGAAATTTAATAAATTTTACAACTTTTTAATCGCCGTTTCTATTCTTTTGGATTTTAAGGGTAAATGGCTAAAAAAACGATGCCTCTTTGTCTTTTACGGCTTTCCGGTTCCCTGGCATTTTTCATATAGACAACAGAAATAAGGTGTTCGGCCCAGGTTCCGTTTTCAATGTTCACAAGACTTCTTTAACAATACATGGTAAATTATTTTATTTAGAAATGGTAAAATATACCAGGCTCATGGAGATCTATCGAGAGCTCCGACGCAAACTTTTAGCCTATATAATTAGCACCATTGTATTATTATAATAAATTCCTTCTCCATTTACAGATATGAAATCATTAATTCTCATATAATAAGTTCTTTGTATGAAAATAGCATAAAATTTATTTGAAGTGGCATATATATATTGAAATAATAAAATGAGAATTAAAGTAGACAATTCTATATATATATATATTTATTATAACATTAATAGAATTTTAAATAACTTAGAAATAAATTTGATTTTACCCTTATAATGAAATTTTAAAGAATATTAATATAGAAAAGGAATCAGTCACTTTCTTCCTACTAAATTTTTAAATACTAATTCCCAATTGGCCCCATTGCGGCCTCCTAAGCCTGTAAAAGTTTTAATAGCGAGTTTAATATAAAGAAGAGGTTTATAAATTATGACGATTTTTTATTTCCTAAAAATGAAATAAAACAATCAGATATTGTTAAGAATCGTGATTAGAACCAGTACGGTTGCAAAAAGTACATAAATTACCGCGAGTTGAGGAAGTCGGTATGTAGAGCTAACAAATAGTTTTATAAATGCGACTGTAGATTATTTATGTATTTAATTTTACAAAGATTTTCAACATGAATATATGAAAATAGAAAATAATAAAAATATTATAAATAAATCAAGTACAATAAATAATATATTTATATTTATATAAATATATATTTAAAACTAACTTTTTCAATGTTTGGGTATTACATAGTATATATGTATTATTATGTATCTACTACAAAACGATTTTTAATAATTATAAATTTATATATAATTTAATTTAGTACATCCTATGTGTTCTGCAACTATTATATTTATAGGGTAGTACCAATTACTATATTATAATTAATCATTATTATTTCTATATAGGGTAAGGATTATACAACTTGAATATAAATAATTATATATAGGAGTCCCGGAGGATATCTTACATATAATATAACCTATATATATATTTATCAGTTAACACAATTACGTATGGTAAAAAAAGTATTCCCTACTTATAATTCACTTTTCTTCCCCCCTTACCCGTAAAGCTTTTAAAAAAATAATTTTCTCTTTGAAAGCAAGACCATATGTAATATAAATTTATTCAAAACATTGTTCTAAAATAAAACATCAATTACAAAGGACTACTTCCATTACTTGTTAAAAAACGATGTCCTTTAGATATTCTTGGGGTTACATTCCAGCCGTTGCACTCTATATATTTTTTAGTGTAAATTTAAAAATTTGCAGCAAAATTTAAGGAGGTATTCAAGTGGCGGGCTTCCGAAAATTCACTTGAATAAGAGGTCAAAGGCTGTAATTGAAATGCATTAGAATTTCTTGGTACGTCTATAGGGAATTAGGGAAAGCGAAGACGCGGCCGTCGGATGATGGAAGCGGTAGGGAGTCCATCGCATCAGGGGTTTCCCTTAAAAACTGGCCCCGGCGGTAGGTATTGGCTGGGGTATACCACAGCTGGGGTAATGGGAACCCCACAATAAAAAACACGGAGATATAAACAGTCCCTAATTAGATACACATATGTCTGTCTTGCTCCCCCCAGCAATTGTATTAACATAAAAAGTTCGGTCTTTTACTAAGGAGATGTTACCAGTCTTATAGATCTGAGGCCATATTACATTCTTCTTTATAGGAGCGCTGACTATAGAGCCTTGATAATTAACATTGTGAGAGCATCTCCGAGATTTTATCATTAATTATTGAATGTAGGTTCAAAAAGCTGATTTTATAAGATTTCTCCTCTACAATTTTTCACTAGTATCTATTGAATGGAAATCTTTCCTCAAAAACTGAAAATTTAGTTTGCACCGCCAGACTTTTCGACAGGGATGCTAGAGTAAGTTGCTATTCGCTGGTTTCTTCGCACAGCGCTAATAACGGGTTTCGGGGTCCAATTTAAAGCTGAGACTTGGTTATAGTATTTCTGTAACCACTCTTGTCCGTATTTGTACATATACAGAAAAAAAAAGTTTTAAATTTTTTTCCAATTCTGGACTCATGAAAATACGCTTTGTATTATAACCGGGTGATTGGGTAGCACACTTGAAAAAAATTTCAAAATCCATCGGGTTTATCTTTTATATAAGAATGAAACCCTACTACCGGGAATCTTGATTTCCCATTGGCCAATGTCTTGTATTGAGGTAAGTACCTGTTTAAGGTGAAACATGATATAAGACTTAGTGAAAATTAGAACAACTTTTTTATTACAAAGTCAGCGGAGAAGCTTGATCGTGCATCGCTTGCTTAAACAGCCAAACGAGTATGATTTTAAAAAGAGTTTGGGTCAAAAATTAAATTTCCAAAATATAATTTTCATTCCAATTTACATAGGCTCAGGATATGAAAAACGCAGATTGTTTTTTTCATAAAACCTTAAAACCCCAAAAAGGGCGATAAAATATTCTCTGCAACATGTAGTTTCACATGAATACGAGGTCAAAATAGAGATAGAAGGATTTAACTCCCGTCCACCTCACAAAGAAAGGTAAACATTTCCTTCTTACCATGATCAAAGGATCTTACCGATCCAGCATGTTTTAGTTTGAAATATATTTATATATAAAATAACATTGGATTCTCGATTCTTGTATATACTGGAATTTACCTTTGACCTGGTATTAGGGCTTAAAATTATCCCATCCACTAACCTGCAAAGGTTTTAATCCTAATTTAGGCCTAAATTTAGGCTTAAAGTAGTTATTGCACCACATTTTACAGAAAAGGTCAGTTGAAATATATATTTTGACCTGGTATTAGGACTAAAAAATCGCCCGCGGGGTACAAAAAAGTCGGATCCTAAATTAAGGGCTAAAGTAGTTATTTCAAAACATTTTACAGAGAAGAGGTTCAGTGTTTTCGTATCTGTAACGAGTGGCGGGTTGTTGTGTTTTCTCCTGTTGGATAGGCCTATAGATAATAATAAAGAAAAATCCAAATATTTAAAAAAACTTTGAAATATTTTTAGTTAACATCGAGCGAATATATAAATATAAATGTAAGTGAATAATTGTATTTTTTATAAATAAAAACTTAGAATGATTTTAATATAATACATGTGAGAGTGGAGCAGAAGAAGAACTTATTGTTGTTTTTTTATAATCTTTTTCATGCCCTTAAAGATGATGTAAAGCAGTAAGTCAAAAGAACAAAAGTGGCATAGCTTGGTGTAGAGGGTGCTAGGGGCTGACCTTACTGGTTTTTCTGAATTTCAATGCTTTAAGGTACGTAAAAAATATATGTTTTTAAAATAAATTTCATAAAAATTTGAAGCAAAAGTTATTTTAAAACTTGGTAGTAATAATAAAAATTTAATAAACAAAAAAGTTATTAACAAGTTAATAATAAATTCTTTTTGTTCAAGATAATGATTGATTTATTAATTTTTTTTAAAGGAAAACTTTGAAATAATTTAGTTATATTTGAATGAGTAATATAAATGTACGTGTTTAAATTAAAAACATAAAATGTTTAATAAATTAATACGTTATATTGTGTAAAGTGGTGAATGTTGCGTGTGTGGGGTGTTTGTAAAGTGATGTGCTGTGTGTGTGTGTTGTGGGTGTGTAAGTGAGTGTGCGTGTGTTGGTGTGTAAGTAAAATCTGTGTGTGACTGTAAGTAAATCTGTGTGTGTAAGTAAATCTGGTGTGTGTTAAGTAAATCTGTATGTGTGTATAAGTAAAATCCGGTGTGTGAGTGTAAGTAAATCTGTGGTGAGTGTTAAGTAAATATGTGTGTGTAAGTAAATCTGTGTGTGTGTGTGTGTGTTAAGTATCTGTGTGTGAGTGTAAGTAAATCGGGGTGAGTGGTAAGTAAATCTGTGTAAGAATCTGTGTGTGAGTGTAAGTAATCTGTGTGAGTGTAAGTAAATCTGTGTGTGTAGTAATGTGTGTGTTGTGTGTGTAAGTATAATCTGTGTGTGAGTGTAGAAGTAAATCGGGGTGAGTGGTTAAGTAAATCTGTGCTGTGTGTGTGTGTAAAATAAGTGTAATGTAAGTGTCTATGGGTAAATGTAAGGGCATAGTGAATGTGTGTATAAGTGTCATAGTGAATGTGTGTACAAGTGTAAGTGTGTGTGTGTGTGTGTGTGTGTGTGTGTGTGTGGTGTGTTCTAAATAATAATAAAATTGGCATGAAGTAATAACACTAAGTATAATATAATAAATAGATAAAAATAAAATAATAATAAAAGTAAAATAATAAAAAATAAAATACAAGATAAAAAGAATAAAATAAAAAAGTGATAAATACAAAATAAAATAATAATAAAGTAAAATAATAAAAATAACATAAAAGATAAAAGAATAAAAAATAAAAGCATTAAACAAATCATAATAATAAAAGATAAAATAATAAAAAAATGAAAATAAAAAGAATAAAATAAATAAAAATAAAAAAGTATTAAACAAAATAAATAATAATAAAAGTTAAATAATAAAAATAAAATAAAAAAGAATAAAAAGAAATAATAAAAAGTATTTAAACAAAATAAAAAGAAAAACATAAATGGTTAATAAATATATGAGTTAAAGCCGTAAAGCAGAAAGTAAAAGCAGTAAAGCAGATAGTTAAAAGCAGTAAAGCAGAAGAGTTAAAGCAGTAAAGCAGATAGTTAAAGCAATAAAAAAGTAAACCAAAAGCATACTAATCCTAAGGTGTTAGGATACACCTCTATTGATTTACTGATTTACTGCTTTAAAAAGGTATGTATGTTAATAAATATATGAGTTAAAGCAGTATAAGACAATGTGAGTTACAAAAAACAGTAAGCAGAAAGGTTAAAACAGTAAAGCCAGAAAGTTAAAAAACAGTAAGAGGCAAACACTTAAAGCGGTAAAGCTAAAAGTTAAAATAATTGATTCTGTAAGTTTTCCCCACTAAAGCAGAAAGTTAAGCAGTAAACAAGAGTTTAAAGCAGTAAAAAAACAGTAAAGCAAAGCATACTAATCCCACCCTAGGTGTTGTGTAACACCTCTATTGGATTTACTGATTTAATGCTTTAAGGTATGTAATGTTAAATGTTTTTAAGTAAAAATTTTCGTCAATTGTAGTAAAATAAAATGATTTTATATCAGACACTTTGGGTTTTTCTTCTTACATACATTTTTTAAAAAATTTATAAAATTAAAAAGTCTTTTCACAATAAAATGTATTAATTAAAAATAATGTAATAAATATATTGTGGTTAATAATAGTGTCTGGGTAATACCCGAATGGAGTTATCAGTTTATTGTTCACGAAAATGTTAATATATAAAAGTTAAGTATGAATAAAAATGAATGACTCATAGTTTATTTGAAAAGAAATTCTTAAATGTCTTAATGTATGGAATATAATAAATGATATTACTCTAATTATATAATTTTTTTCATCCAGGGCGGAATAGCGCCTGCGGGCGACGCGATATCGGTCCGGCGGGTGTAATGCGGAAATTATTGCGCTCTGCGGGTTCGCTCGCGCGGGCCGGGTTACGCGGTAAATATGCGCCTGCGGGCGCCTCGGCGGCGGCGGAACGCGGTTGCTGGGTCTGGGCACACTGAAGGGGTGCGGGTTCGTGGATCTCACGCGGAGGGCGCATGCGGGGCCCTGGTTGGATAGCTTATGAACTAGGGGGAAGGCCATAATATTAACTCTGTTCTTTTCAATGTAGGTAGAGATGAGCCATCAAAGTGATCCATCAAAGATGAATCATCAATATAGAGTTGGTATCAAAGATGACGTCATCAAAGATGACTCAGTTTGGGCATCAATGCTGAGGCATTTATTTATGCCGACAAAAAGTTTGAGGCATCAAAGTTGAAGGCATCAAAATATCAAGTGTGTGAGTGTAAGTGTAAGTCTTATTGTGTGAATGGTGTGAATGTAAGTGTATATTGTTTTTAAATGTAAGTGTCTATGGTTTAATGTAAGTGCCTAATGGCAAGTGTAAGTTGCTTATAGTGTCCTTAAGTGTTAAATAAGTTTCCGTTAGTGTATGTGTGTATAAGAGTAAGTGTAAAAAAATAATAAACTCATAGTAGGAAGCATTCCAGCAAACTTGTAATATACACCAATCGACTCCTCATACCCTATAACCTAGGGGTAGACACCCATATTAGGGCTATTCTCGGCGGGTTCAGGGGAGGCTAGAAAAGGCTTGAAAAAAGTGGCATCAGTTGGCACACTATGTGGCACTCAACTGGCACTAATGGGGCACTCACCGTTGGCACTCATTGGCAACTTACCTTGGCACTTCCATTGCATTCAACTTGGGCACCCACCTGGCACTCCCCAGCATTGTCCATCTAAATACTCATAGAACACTAAATAAACATGCCCTAGGTACTTCTTACGGTGGTTGGGAACCATGCAAAGCATCAAGTAAGCGGGTTCAAGAATTGACCCATGGTAATAGAAGGGTCAATGGCTGAAATATCAAGGTTGTATGGGGCACGTTGTAGGGCTAGTAATATGGTGTATCCGCTAGGTGAAGGTTGGGGTTGGAAGTCCTAGGTGTTAGGTGGTAGGTGAAGATGATGGCTGGTGGAGGCTAGGTTGTATGTGTTAGGTGAGCCTGGGTTGGAGGGGCTAGGTGTAGGTGTAGGCTACTGGTGAAGCTGGGTGGAGGCAGGTGTAGGTGTAGGCTAGGTTAAGGCTGGGTGGAGTCTAGGTGAAGGGTGGAGGCTATGTGGAGGCTGGGTGTAGCCTAGGGTGTGGTGTAAAGGTGAAGCGGGTGAGGCTAAGGTTAGGTGTGGCTAGGTGAAGCTGGGTGGTAGGCCTACGATGTAGGTGTATG
>JABUQX010030482.1:0-16520 GCA_015478945.1 Trachelipus rathkii
ATATATATATATATATTTACGAGGACGATATTTGATTGTATAGTAAGTATGTTTTTATTTTGAAGCATTTACTACATAATTAGAAACTATATAATCATTGACATAAAAAATGTTAGCATCGAATATATTTACAAATTCATCGAAGCATACATTGATTAAAAAGCATTTTATGAAATAAATACTAAGGACTCCATATAAATTAGAGTATGATGGTTGAACAGGCCGCGACATAGTTTTTACATAATTTACAATTATATTTTAAAAATGAAATGATATAATGATTATCAAAATAAGAATTTTTAAATCAAAGAATCAAGCATGTAAACAGCTCCATTCTTCTCCCTGTAGAAAGAAATCAATCCTGATGTTACATGTCGAGGCGAGGTATTGAATACGAATCCGCTATCCTTCTTCAACTTCACAGAATCTACTTCATTAATGGCAAACACTCCTAAAAATCAATTCTTGTTTTTAAACATGGTTTTTATTTCTTCTTCATTCATCTTAATAATTTAAAAACACATTGCGGGCTTGGTCAATTTCAATAAGTTGAGGGTGCTCCAGATAAACGACAAATGTGATGGATGATTGTAGACTCCCACTAAATGAGAGATTCAGTCCTAATGTACCCTTTCTCAAAATGTTTAAATGACTTGCATTACAAGCTGAAAGGTCAGCGCTGAGAGATATAAATTACTATTCTTTGCGTATTCTTCAAGATTCAACTCCGTGCCACTATCACCGCATGAGATAGTGTTGGCTATTAGATCGTAGAAAGGTCTCGAGCATAAAGATTGTACCCACATTGTATGACATTTCATAATCACGTCCGAAAGGTTGTCCATTTACATGTAAACTGACACCTCTATGACCGAAAGGGGAGAATTTATGTGGGGATTTTTTATAATGCCCTGAATATCCCTCGTGCTCTACAATTCCTACTATTACTTTTTGGGGTAGATTCCCGTTAACAATGTTTGGGATACTGATGCTTGATAATCCATGCGTGAAGTTAAATACTTTGGTTTCAATTCTTCTAATGGGATACTTAGCTGTAGTGGTTAAAAGTGATTTCTCAATTTCCAAATGCCTTTGGGGAAATAATTTCAATTTCTAACATAGAGAAAAGCCTCTAGCAGCTTGAAAACAGGCTCCGGACAAACAGCTGTAGCAGTAGGTTTACTTTTTATTTTAAGGGCGAATTTCAGACTTGATCTGGTTGAGCGTGATCTAGCATCTACAGAAGGGAGAATAAGTCTTTCCTGCGAGATGATATCGCCATTTAAACGGCCGTAGAATTCATGTGTTATTTATAACTTTTACCGCTTTATCTACGTGTGTAGGATCATCTTTGAAACTATAAAAACCGCATGATTGAAGATGAGATTGTTTAGCATCATCAGAAAAGTTCAGTAAATGTTCTATGTAACTTCTATTAGGATAATTAGCTGCTGACGCCCGGAGTGAAGTTTCATTGAGATAAACGTCAATTTGATTAAAACAAGTATATAGGAAATTTGACTGTATGCACTATGTGATCGACACCTGAAGGAAGATCTATGCCATCAGGCTTTGTCAATTTCGTTTTAAAATATAAAAACACATTAGATTGATCTAGATACTGATCTGAAGTGCCAGAAATATTGAACTCTAGAGGTACGTCGGTGCTGGTGAGCGAGTTAGTGGGGTTAATGCTGATAAAATTGGTTTCGTTTACGCTAATATGGGTAGGGCTAATAGAGAAGAGATCCAATTCGCTCTTGCAGCAGTCTGGGCTAATAGGATGAAGGAAATGCATCTTGTTGGTGTGGTGGTAGGCTGTATAATGAACAAAACCTCAGATATATGATAATTATATATAAGGTGTCTGTAGGACGTCGTGAAAGATACCGAATAGTATTTAAATAGCAAATACATCAATACGTTTTGTCGTCAGATGTTTTTTAGCCTTAGGATTTTTCCGGGTTGTGAATTTCCTGTGTCCTTTTTTCTTCAGAGGTCTTTTAGTCTTAGGTTTTTTCTTGTTTGTGATATTCTTGTGTCCTTTAACTTTAGCCTTACCATGGCCTGTCATTTGTTACGTTTTATTTATTGGCGCTAACGTCCCATCGATCATCTCTTCAAGAAACAGATCAGCAATCTGTCTTTAAATGATGCACGCGATGTGGCACCTGCCGCTATATCTTGTAACTAGGTGCAGCCCTGTTCTATATAGGCTTTTTTACTAAAATATTCACCAACCTCTCTAAACACGGGTAAGGCGCTTCGCAATAACTTAGTGAAAAATCCTCCATGACCGTATCCTCTTTGTGATTTTTGACACTCCGCTACGAATACTTCATATTCATTACTACTGTTGGCGGAGCTTCTTTCCTATGCCGTCTTTACACTGCAAGAGTGTATTAATGAATGAAAAAATGCAGTTGATTATATCCCTTATATATCCATTCAAGAAGGCCGTCTATTTCTTGAATAATTCCAGTAGACATGTAGATGAACAGATTTCCAATGCAGCTTAAAAAATACTTCCATCGTGTTATCTATACCGCTGAACGGATGTTTCTTCTATCTAATGTGAACTCCTATGCACATGCTTATGTACACTGTGAATGGAGTAATGGCATTTCGTTCTACAATCCTTTATATGTACCCTACACTTATAAAAGAACCGATCAGCGAATCTGCTCAGCTGTGAGATTAGTGCACAATAGGAAATGTTTAAATTACCTTATCTTCCTCTCTCACGCCAAAAAATAAACTACTCTTTAACAAAGAGATGCTGTTTAGAGTGGATTCCCTACATATTGAATGGGTCCACTATATTCGAGTTGTTAAACGATTACGTCCTCTATATTTCCACGCACCTTGGTGTAGGGTGTTTGAGCATTTCATGATGGTATCTAAAGTTATACTATAAATAGTAATACCTCGCCTTTGTTCCAGTACGATTATCGACCTCTCTTAGACTAACATGTTTCGTCCTCTACTGAGCGTATTAATCCTTTGGTAACATAAGTTACGCGATAATCATGTAATGATGTGTTATATGCACATCTCTTGACGCTCATGGTGAGCAAATAGTTTTTGTTCGAGACATGACCATAGAATACAACCTCGCACGTGTAAGAAAAAACAACACCATCGGTTAGTGTTCTTGATTGTTATCTCTATGACTGATTATGGTTTATATTACTCTTGTTGTGTGTGTCGCGACGATGGAAAATGCGAGGCCCCCCCCACCCCCCCCTGTCGATTCTCAATGTGATTAGTATACTTCATCTTCAGAGGTTGAAATAGCTTGTTGTAAATTAATATCTCTAGAACATGTTACTGGTTGACAAAAAGCGTATAGTAAGATAACTGAACAATAATTTCGCTAGGTACTGCATTATTATGTTAAATAGGCTTCTCACTCATGTACAGAATCTTTCAATTAAAAGTATTCTGTTATTATGTACGCCATTGTAAACGCGTTAGTCTCCTGTGTTCTTCACTTCCATGTAGTTTCAACACCAATCTCAACACTTCTAGAGTAAACATTCCATCCAGAAAAGAAGTTGTGGGCACATATTTCCATTCTGTAAATTTACATATCACTTTTATTCTATACACACCCATAGAGCTTTCAGCTGAAACGTCTAGCTTGATATCAGCTTCACAAACAGGATGGTAAGATCATCATCAGAGAGCAAGCTGATGAAGGGCCAGAGTTAAATAGAAGTTGGATCTGAAATCGTCCACTGGTTATCGATTGAATCACTATAATGATTCTTAATTGCACATGCTTTTATATAAGGATGTTATAACTTAGGGAGGGTATACTCACCTCATTTTAACACGCAATACATGCTTATTTCGGCTCCTTCCTTTCGAAGCTAATATCTTTTTTCAATTTATACACAATTTACTTTTCCAGATTGAAGTGTATTTTTTTGTATTCTCTGTTTTAATGAGAAGCCTCCTTTGTGAGTCGTATTCATCACCGGCTAAATCCATTTAAATAATTTTGGTGTATCAACCGTCATCGGGGAAGTCACGGATATTATGAAATTTGAAAACCTCTGTAGACCACCCCGATTCATAGCCTTTCCTAAACCTTTCCGCTTCTCTGGAAAACTCGTACATAACGCCCAAGCTACACTCTGCAATTATCTTTAACTTTCTGGCTCTTCATGTAACGTGCGTGCAGGGATCGTAGGTGTTATTTTCACATTTCTACAGGGGTAGAATTTATATGTTCTGAGAAACGCTCTATTATAAGAATAAGCCAGATCTTGTAATTATGTCAATATACTTAAAAGTATTCATTCGGGTGAGATACCCGATGCATTTCTTCGCTTGAGAGTTCGTTTGTACTCTTTCAACTATGTGCTGCTTCTTATTTACTGAGAATGTATTGCAATACCCTATATCATACTCTTGAAATTCTCGACCAAGAAATTCAGTCCCTTGATCCGCTCCACAGTAGTCCTGGCCAGACGCTTGTCGAGCCTCAGAATTTCCTTTCAATGCCTCAGTCTACGAGTTGCTGACTTTTTATATTTTAAGCGGTTTAGAACCATAAAGATATAGAATACACATCAATCGTAAAAAAGTAATGTACTGATGCCCCATCATTGTACGAGTTATATTTAACCATTTCAAGATAAATCCATTACCGATAACCGCTATCGACGGTGGGGGTAATGGTCTTCCCCAGGGTGAGAAAATATTTCTACGAAACGGTTTATGTGAAGAGTGGAAAGCTTCCTCACCTCTAAATACTGCTTTTTCAGCTCTTTTCCCAATAGTCAGAGGACCTTTGAGGCAAACCTTACGAATCCCACCATACCTTAATAGAGGCCTCCTTAACAACTGTAAGTAATACTTACAAACCACCCCTTCGCCTCCAATGCACGGCTACTGACATAAGTAACCAACAATTTATATATGTATATATATAATATATATAATATATGATGATATATATATAATTATATATAATATATATATATACGTTGAATGTATGTTAACTTCTTATATATAGTACTATATATATATTAGTATTAGCTAGGTATATAATGATATTTATTATGCCTTATAAAAGAAAATGTGTGAAACAAAGTGTTTATATGGTATCAGTTTATTTTATTACATATATGAGCTTTAGTTGGTCATTAATCAAGCTGTATATTATATTTGAAATGCATTAAAACTTTAGGGTGAGAGAGTGAAATAATAATAATATAAAATAATAATAATAAATAATTAATAAATATCAATAATAAGTAATAATAATAATAGTAATCATTTTGCTACTAATTGCACATGATATTAATGACTAGAATTAAATCATTTAATAATAATAATAATAATAATAATAATAGTAATAATTAATAACAATAATAGACAAAATGCTAAAATGAAATTATTTCGTGATGTAGGATATATAAATCAATATTGAATTTAAGAAACCCACATTATTATTATTATTGATATTATAATTATTTTTATTTTGATTATTATCATATCTCCTTTTTACAGAAATTGCTGCTTCAACGGTTAAAGTGCGGGGAAAAATTATTAGTCTGAAACTCTTGTTTTGATGGATGGCCATCCAGTTACAGCACTCTTCATTCCAATCGCGTGGATTAGACTCGCTACAAGTCCCAATAAATTGACCTTAACTACTTCTCATCATCCGATTAACGATTTGGCTTAACTTCATTCCATGTTAACTGCTCTTTTAAAATATTATAGAGTGTTATCCCTGATTTGCGAGCTTTAACCGGTAAGCTCTCCTCTAGGATATTTTTTAAAGTTATCTTTTTCTTCATCACAGGTTTCACCTCTGGTGGTGAAATTGGATCTTCTGTGAGCGTCGTTTTTAGTGTGGCATTTAGATGCAAACTCTTGAGGTTTAATAATTCTGCATGAAATCACTCCTGGTTATAAGAGACACGTTTTCTGCTGGATGTTAATGTCTGACAATTTAATATCCAACTACCCTCTTTTCTCGTATTGTTTGTCTGTTCACACTTTAGGTGAATAAGCCTGTAAGGTAGAGTTTGTCTGATGGATTGTACAGCATTCAAGATTTTGTTGATTCTCTTGATAGAGATGATAATTGTGAGATGGAGTTTGTATTGAGACGGACAGCGGTAAGCGCTATGAATTGTATGGGTTGAGGATGTGGGTTCTGCACGGATGAAGTAGTATTACACTTCATTATTCTCATACTCCGCCATAACGAGACAGCGACTTCATTGCATTATGAAGAATCCACGGTAAGTCAAAGAGCAATGACCACGTGAACTAGATATCTATTCTTTAGAGTACACGAACCACTTCTAGCAACACAAGCTTCTTTCTATTATTCTTTCATACAGCTTTTTAATGTTGGGGGAGAGTTTTTTAATGGTGTTTACTATTCGATCGCTTGAGGAACTGGTCACTTCTGGGTCTCTTTGTTTAAATAGGAACATTGCCCTTTATAAGATCCAAGCAGAGTTCGCAAACACACTGGACGAATTCTTTCCTCGTGCATCAACAGATTAATTCTACGCATTTTGCAGATGGTTTCAGCTTTTTAAAATCTTCTTAATAAGGAGGACAGATAGCTTTCACAACTAAGTCTACTCATTGTATTCGGAATGTATACATAGTTTCTATCTCATGCGGTAGAATGTTTGGGCGGACAGAAACTCTATACGTGTTTCCTTAGGATGGGAGCTCGCATCAGTTAATAGACACGAATGGAATATCTGACTGTAACTGTCTATATATTAAGCTTTCTAGGTAACTCTTTATTCTTGCTAATCTCAATGGGAACATCGATGCGAGTCAGCCTAAAAACCATGTTAACCTGGCTTATATCGTCTTCTTTGTCACACCAAACCAGAATCAGTTACTGTAAGTAATTAACAGAAGATCTATATCTCATCATGATTGCTTGCTTTTAGATATAAACACTATGTCGCTGTGTTAAATTAAAAACATACAGAGAAGATATTTAAAAAGATGCGGGTACTGACCAGTAAACGCTTCGAAGCTATATATCTTGTTTTTACATTGTGTAAAGCAAATTATCCAGTCCAGTAAATGCATATACTTTAATGAACCTTGTTATATTTCCAGGTGATTTAATATCATATATGCCTATCACGGAATTCATAGCTACAGTCATGGTATATCCACTTTAAATCGATCTTCCTGAAATTCGAGCTGTAAAGCACACCCAAGATTATTTTCACCGAGGGATATGCTCAAAAAAGTCTATATTCACCAGACCTTAAGAATGTTTAAATATATCAAAAAGGTTTTCCCCAGACAGGGCCTGGTAGGCCTCCCTGCCACCATAATCATGTCAGCAGGCACTGTAGAACATGAATTTATTCACATCCATACTCCTAGCGTGCGCGAACTACAATGCAATGATATATTACTGATGAGAATATATATATATATATATATATTAAATAAGTTATATTATTTACTATACCTATATATATATATACACTTATATATAATACCTAATTTAATCACTTTATAATATATATATTATAATCTATATATATATATATATATAACTGCTATATAATAATATATTATATATATATATATATACCTATAGTAGGAAGGTAATATTCATGATATAACCATTTTAGTCTCCTATTTAAGGAATACCTTTATTAACATAATTAGAAACTTAATTAATCAAATAACTTACAATCTATTTTAACATTAAAGTTATTACAAGAATATTAAAATATTACCATTAAATAATATTGTATAAAGAATATTAAAATATATTAACAAGGGGATATTACGACATTGCTTACAACATTCATAGTTGCTGCACTAAATCTATACAAATATGCTCTAAATCTATACAAATATGCCAGTCATTTATATCGTTATTAAATAGGTAGTTTCTCGCCTCATCAATTCCGTCCGATAGCAAATATGTAAAAGGTTCCCTCTCAGACATCATAATAAGTTTACATTCTGAATCAGCAGCATAAAATCTTTCTTGCTATGTTTTCAAAGTAGATAGACGAATTTCTGCACATCTATAGAAGATAGCAAGCGTACAATGATGAGATAAGGATTTATCGGCCAATCACAAGAAAGACAAACATTTCCACCTTAGCAACTCAAAGGGACTTTCCGGTCCAGCATGTTTCAGATTGAAATATATTTAGTCTTGTTTCCATGCTGTTAACATATTTTGCTTTGTTTTATCATGACTCGTTTTTCTATTTTAGCATCGTGCGTTTGTAAATAACACGTGTATCATCAGATTAATATGAATATTTGTATATAGTATAACTTCCATTCTGCTGTGTTACATTGTTTTTAAAAAGGATAGTGTAAGCTGCTATGCGCTTTGTTGCCCAGCCGCTCTGAACTAATAAACTCTGTTTTATTGACCAGATTAAAACCCGATCATCGGCTTAAAGTGAATTCAGTAAGCACTAGTCCCTCAGTGTTTTTACATATACACAAGTATTCACTATTCCTCGGTCTCATGAAACACGTTTTGGTACCTGTAACTATGGTGAATTACAACACAACGTGAAAAATTCAGATCGGTTTGGGATGTTCATTTATATAAGATGTAACTCCATATCCATTTGACCTTAAAGTGTCCATTGTATAATGTCTTGTATAGAGGTAAATCTGTTTAAGGCGAATCATGATGTACACTTAATGGAAATGGAACACACTTTTAAGATGGGGTAGAGAACTTGTTCACAGCTTGAAAGCTAAAGCGACTATGGAATAAAAATAAGTTTAGACTAACTAGGTTATATAATTTTCGACCAATCACAGGAAAGGGAAAATGGAGATAAGTTTTACTCCAGCGCCAATCACAAGAAAGAACAAACGTTTGTTTTGTAAACCACAAAACTGAGTTGATGACAAAGAGTAAGTCATTATAGAGAAATAATTTGAATTTCTATTACACGAGATTGTTTTCAAAACTTTTTAAAAAATAATGAATAATAATAATAATAAATGAATATTATTTAAATCAAGAAATAATAATAATAAATAATATAATAATAATAATATAAATAATAATAAATAATAAATGAATAAAATAAAATAATAAATAAATTATATAAACTATAATAATAATAAATATAATCTATATATATATTTGTAGAGTGAATATTAAAGGTTTAAAAATAAAATAAACAGTTGCTTTAGTGACGTTGAAATAGAAACTATAATTAATAATCAATATAATAATATAATATAATAATAATAATAAATAATTAATAAATAATTACAAAATAATAATATAAGAATAATAATAATAATAAAATAATAATAATAATAATAATAATAACTAATAATATAATAATAATAATATACATAATAATAATAATAATAAAATAATCATTATAATAATAATAATAATAATAATTTTAATAATAATAATAGTAATAATAAATAATAATAATAAAATCTAATGAATAATAATTAAAATAATAAATAATAATATAAATAATAATATAATAATAATAATAATAATAAATTAATAAAAAATAATAATAATACATAATAATCCCTTGAAAAATAATAATTAATATAGAATAATAATAATGATTAAGAACGGCGTACGCCCGTGGAGGTGTCACCGCTCTCTGGTCAGTATTTACTGACATCCTTTGAGCCTCTTACACACGTTTATAGGGTATGTAAATTCGTGGATATTTTACATACCCTATAAGACGAAAGCCCGAAAGGACGAATGGATGAAAGAACGATAAGAGACGAAGAGACTAAAAGAGGTTTACGTAAAGGATAAAAGGAAAGAACATCGAACAGTACGAAAGGACGCAGCGCTATGAGATGCCACAGCCGGTGTATTAACTGAACGCCCTTTTAGGCACATACGGCCTTAGGGTATGTAACAAACATTGTTTTAACATCCTAAGGACGAAATGATAAATAGGGCAAAAAGCCTAAAGGACGATAAAAGGATATATATATATAATTATATACTATATATATACTATATATATATATATATCTATATATATTATATATATAGTATATATATATTATATATATATAATTTATATATATATGCAAATATTAAGACTATAATAATATATATATACACTAGTATAATATATCTATAGTAAGCCTTTATTATATTTCTAATCATAATATATTAATATATATTACTATAATACTATAAGTAATATATATATATATATATAGTATTATTATATAAATATACATAGTATATAAATATACTATATATATATTTTTATTATAAACAATAAATGAATAATTATATATTATATATAATATATATAATAAATAGAATATAATATATATGAATATAAGTATATAACTATATTTATCTTATATAACTATTATAATATAATATATATATATAGTATATTACATAACTACATACTACTAATATATATGGTTATAACTTAGTAAAATACTCTATAAGTATAATAGGACATATACTACATCATACAATAATAAATTTATATATATGATATATAATATATAATATATAATATAATATATATATATACCTAACTATATATGATCATGTAATAATATATATAATATATAAATACGTATAATATTATATATATAAACGTAGTAACATATATATATATAATTAATAATATATGATAGCTAATATAGTAGTAAATATCATGGGACGTAGTTGTCTGGGCACTGGATTCTCATTAGGGGCTATATATTGAGTTGAATATATATATATAATATATATATATATATAATATATTATATATAATTATATATAAGTATGTATTAGTTTAAATTCCTACTGTTTATATATCTATACCAATATATATATAATATACCTACTATAGCTAATATAATATATATATAGCAAACACTTGATCCCTATATATGATTAATTGGCCCAATCTAAGAAAAAACTTTGATTTTAGCAAATAATAAAATAAGTTTATGGAATATTTGAAACGTTCCTTTATTAATTTATTCTTATTAATTTATGTCTAATGACTATTTTACAAGGACACAATTTAGGTGATTTCACTATTGTTCAAAAAATAAATGTTTACTTTTTAAAATATTCATTGCGTGTATTTAAATGTGTCTTTGATAACCTTACATGTTATTATCACGAGAGAGAGCAAAGCTGTTAGCTCTCTGGGTTCAATTTTCTAACTGCCTCTCTCCCCATGGCACGCCGTTGGTACAGAGTCCCTCGTGACTTACAATATAAAAAAGAATGAAACAGTTATTTCGATTACAGGACTTTCTTTGCACAAGATTTCTTATATCTGCGCACCAAGAGAGCCGAGCCTAAGTGACGTACGGGTTGCAATTACTTAAACCTTTAGAAATCTTTAAGAGTCCCTTAATAATGGTTACCCTTGTGGGTGGGGAACCCCTTGTAGGGGGTACAAAACAAAAAAATATATTGGGGGGGGGTTTATCTTAAAAGTTCCCTGTTAATAACATCTCGCCTTCTGACAATTTTTTAATAAAAATAGTTTATATAATAAGAGAAAGTGGCTACTAAATTAGAGAGTAAAACAATATATTTTTCACCTAAAATAAATAGCGCTCCTACTGGAGCAACCCTTTTTAATCACCTTTCTATCCACACCTAACCCTTTGATTTTTTTCGTGCCAACCCTGAAAAAAAAAGGATTTTTTTTTTTTTTTTTTTTTTTTATGTTATTGTTCCTTGAAAATGGCCCTGACCGTAAATGGTAGTAGTCTTAAATTTCTAACAATGAGGTTTTCCCATTTTTTGTCGATAAGTACGTTTCTGTTTATTAAACTTTTATTAACTTAAAAGGCCGACAAGCGAGGCGCTAATTTGTCCGACATTTAAACTGTGTCTGCCGTAATCTATGAAATTTAGACTCTTGCAACCCTTTGGGCAAAAAGACGTGTCGATTTTTAAAATTGTTGTGTGGCGCCAGCGGCTGCGCTAAAAAGGCGGCTAGCTTTTTACATATGCATTATATTCTATTGGGGCCGTCTGCCGAAGCAAAGGATCACATTAATCCACTCCCGGTGATTGGCTATATTTTTGCCACAACAACATCAAGCAAGTTTGCGGGGCTGAGCCGTTCTTTGTTATCTCGGCGCGAGTCTCAGAGTGAACTAACACCAATAGGTAAGAGGCTCGGCCAGTCGGAGGGGCTTAAACAATGTTTCTGCAAACATATGATCTCAGACAGCCAGCAAATTCCCTATGATTTTATCCTCCAGGAGGCCATATACATCTAGGAATTTGAGCTACACTAGTCGGTGCTCCATATCCCAGCGCCTGCAGACTTCCATCGAACAAACCGACTAGTGAAATTCGCACCTAAAATCCGAAAAAATTAACTTAGAAAGGAATCCCACAGAACAGGAATATGCCCTCGTGAATGAATGCATTCAATTATAAGTCTCCGAGATTTATTATCTTTTGAGAGGACAACAAAACAAGTACTTGCTGTAACGCGAGATCAAACTATACAGAGTAAGGGTATTTGAATAAGCCCTCGTCGGTTTGTGCATTAGGTAACTTAAGAAAATATCCACATGAAACGGCTACAAACACTCGTTAACACTATTACTTCCTGAATTATCTAATTCATAAAACTAAAACCGGTTTTGGATACAGTTCAGACTTGACTTATTTAGTCAATGCTTGGTCAGTCTCTTCTTAGAATGGAATATACCTCCTGATCTCATATCTCTATACGCACTCTTGAGTGTATTTATATGCCATAGTAATATTCTAGAGGTACACACTGCATATAGAACCGCAGCTGTGAATCGGATATATCGGCGAGACATCTTGCATTTTCTTATCTTTTCATGCACATTGCTGGAACACAAAATTCATTTTATTATGCTAAGAAGGAGAGAGGGATTTTATTCAACCAAAAGGTCATATTATGGTAATTAACGCTGAGAGATTACTTTCTGACACTATTTTCCGAGGATCATCAAAAACGCGCGAATAGTAAAGAGACAGTCGACTAACTTAATTCTAATCTCCTTTCTGTTATAAAAAGACTTTCTGTTTTATTAACTTCAAAGTTTATTTTTCTCTTTCCTTCGCCATCCAGATCACTAAGGTAACTTATCAAGACTGTTGTTGCTGTCTAAATTTCTTCGAAAGTCCAAAATCTCGATTTGAACAATGCGAGACAAATATTTTTTGCCATTTTATCAATACTGTGGTTACTAATTCTTGGGAAATTTCCACACCCACCCACACCATGTTTTGCGAACTTCGAATCAGACAGATCATGGCGCGCTTTTCATCATTACCAAGTTACATACGCCTAGCCCCTCCAGCCACTATAGTATCCCCAGCTGATTGCTCATTTGGCCGTCGTGAATCGGTGGGCGGAGTCACAGCCTACAATATTTGGAACTGCAATTGGTCCTCTAGCCCCCCTTCATCCTCATTTCGGCAATTTATTCGCAAGTAAATATTTTAATTAGCAGGCAATATTTTGATTATTCAGTAATTAACTCCAATCATGGATATTAAAAGTACTCCAAATACGCGAGTTCCCTCAATTCCACTAGCATAAATATAATTGTAACATCATTAGCATGATTTATTTTATATACAAACGCAAGAGAGCACGTGCAGATACGCACATGCTTTCCCGCTAAAATTGAACCATATTTCTTGAATCATTGGTAAACCAACCCATAAAAGCTTATTTACCTGCAAATATCGTTTTTCTGTTGTATTAAAAGACCCACTATAAAAAGCAAAAGGAGTGCCTTCCTCATCATCCGACATAATTACTAATTTAAAAGCTTTATTTTTATTTGCATATAAAAGATGTAAATTTTGAGTAGGCGCATGCGACGGCTGGAACCTGAGCCGTAGGCGTGACAAATATCTGCTTGCTTTGTATCTACAAAAGAACTTTTTCAAGCATCAGGGCGACCACGTGAATTTTTTTTATCAGAGCTATTCCTTTTCCTTTAAAAATACTATACCAAAGGCGAGCGTTAAGATTTGTAAAACACTGTTATAAGTTTTGGCAGTAAAACATGAAATTTCCCACAAAACCGAACTGCACTTCTTATATGGTATAGAACGCGGGCGAGAAACAGTATAAATGAATTTTCCTTAAGCTTTTTACAGCAATGGCGCAAGCCCTTCTCTTCCGTCAAGTCAAAACCCAAAAAACTTAACCTTTTTACCCCAAATCCCGCATTGTTTTTACTTTAAACACAAACTCTTAAAACAATAATTTAATTTTCTCTCAAATACCTGTTTAAGTATCACCACGTGGTCCGATAAATCTTTGGTCCCTACAATTCAAAACTAAGTTAAATAAGCACGTGTACCCCCGGGAGTGCCTATGAAAGTAATAATAGTTAAAATCTCATGAAGCACGAACTCGAATTTTTAAATCCCATCGGTAATGCCTAAAAGAAAAATTGCCGATCATTGTACTAATACTAAATATTGTTGATGATCGAGCGGCTTCTGCAAAAAGGCAAAATGATAGTAACGCGTTCGTGTATACGTCAAAGTTTACCTTAAATATTTTTTGTCCCCGAGAAGCCACACTAAATATGCCTTATCTGTAAATGTTAGTGCCCATCGCAAACTACATCATTTTTCTCGCACCCGGAATTAAGTTGTTACTAAAATCACACAACGATTCGTACCCCTCCCCCACATTTTTTCTAAAACAGTCTTGATGGTGAACTCCATTGAGAAGGACGCTCTTCTTTAAACATTTTCAGACTTTTCTAAAATTAATAGACTCAATCTTTGTGTTCGATACTTTTTATGAGATACGGCGAGGTTAAGTTTTATTGGGAGCTCTCGCTTATATTAGTTCATAAGGAAAAATGAATGCTATTCTCTTTCAAATGCAATCTTCGAATGACGAGTCTCCTCTTATCTTGTTAAGTTTCGACCTCAGCTTAATCCCTCACCCCAAAATTCATTGAACAGGTCTTCCCAAGCTTTAAGTTTGCTTTTCACGAATATTAAAATTTTCCGGTAAATATGCAATTTAAATAATAAATGTTTAATGCAAAATTAGCGTCATTGTATAACAGTATTATATCGCTAAAAAGTTCATTAGGAGCTACAGAAGAAGAAAATTGACGAGAGAGTCAATGATAAACAGCCTAACTCTACAAATCTGTTTTTAATCACACCAACTTTAATTAACATTCCCTTGCTCTGTGTATCCTGAAGTTAACATATCTGTCTCAAAATTAATATAATTACGAAAGCCAAATTTTTCAAAAACGTGCTATACCACAGAATACAAATAGAGTAATCTGGTTTGTTTAAAACAAATTATATACATCCTAAGTTCTCTTTAAACACCAAAATCAAGTTACTGGACAGACAATTTCGTCGAGAGAGTAATGTCAATTACGGTATCACTGGCTGCTTTAATTTGGCCAATAATCGATATATTGATTGTGCTCCATCGTTAGGGAGTAAAATGATCTACTACCATATCTAAAATAAAGACTCTTTTTGAATATTTTATCCACAATAGTATAAAGTTTATAATTTCTTAATTAATTTTTTAATACAGACATATTATTATAGACTCGGACTTAATACTCCAGTCGGAGCATCAGTTAAAATTAATACATATTTTGAGAGCCGCTAAAGGGCCAGCCCCGTGGGTATGCGTATGGGTTACAAACGATACTCTAACGTCAATACCTCCGGAAACTCAGAGCTTCAATTGGCAAAGAGGACTGACTCCTTGTACATGCCGGTAAGCACTTCGCTCGTAACTACTTCTAAAAACTTACTCACACAAGCTACAAACTATTATTCATTTATTACTTATGATACACTCTTAGAATACCAACAATCATACTATTTAATATTCATATTATATTATTATTAAACCATACTAGTAGAAGTCGTGATGCAATTAATTTACTACTGAGAAACATCCGGCCATACATTGAAAATAGCGATCATTTTCCATCTAACAATATTCACCTACTCCCCCTAACTCCGTGCGAGGGGGCCTTATGATTGCCGTTTCCCTCTGCTTTTCGCGTCTGGGGTGTTGATCTCATCTGAGTCTTTGCTGACCTTTCTCTATTATGGGCGGAATACGCAATGAATACATAGGCCAGAAACCGAATGGCAGGTGTAAAACTTCGATGTAGATCCTGAGTGTGGTTTGATATAACTCCCTATGCAACTCAGTTTAACAGTGTTGCCATTGTTGGGAGAGCGTTCCTCTAGAGCATTTCTTCTATTTTGAAATGATGGTTTTCTTCTGGAAGCGAGTTCGGTTGGCAGCAGCCCTTCACTCAGCTGTCACTTAATAAGTGTTCTAAGCAGTCCTTTCATCTCTCGAAAGGAGGAGGTGCGTGTGTGTTTAACCTTGAGCTTCTCGCGAAATCGGGGAATTGTGTTACTTGTTTGTATTTCGAAATCTCGACCATGATGAGTCTCTCATTCTGTGGGTCTGGGAACTTGTCTTCACTTGTAAATGGATTTACCCGCCCCCCAATAATTCCCCTCCCTCTTC
>JABUQX010030483.1:0-12500 GCA_015478945.1 Trachelipus rathkii
TGTCACTAACAACAAATAAAAATGTTATCCCAAATGAAATGAAACATAGATGTTGTTGAAAGTCTTAAAAAAAAAAACTTCCTTAATGTGCTTAATCCTCTTCTTAGAGGGTAACACAGGAAATCGAACTTTAAGGCCAGCTATCCCAATTTTTTCCATTAAGGTCAGCTTTAGAAAATGCCACTCAACCTTTAAATCATTTCAAATCATTGGTACTACTATTTCCCCAATCAATTGGAAATATTTACAAAACTACTTGGACGAACGCACATTGCACTAAAAATGACAAGTGAAAAAAAAATCGTTCTCTACAAAAATTCAACCATACTTTTAAACAGTTTAAGTTTATGGTATACCTCTTCAAATCATAATATAGTTGTGAATCTTTCAAATTATTCACTTAAAGAAGATGAAAAGTTACTGTTGGAATACGGATTGGAAAAACAAGATAATAATTTACAATTTTTCAATGATTTTGAAAACTGGCTAAAATCATTAAATGATATTTCAATCAATCAGGATATATTAAAAGGTATTCTCTTAAATGAATGTTACCAATAACCAACAGATTAAACTTCCAAATAAATTTTACAAAGCCTTGATAGATCTGAAAAGAAATAAAAAGTCATCACCAGAAGTGATAAAGGAAACCAAATAGTAATACTAAATCAAAAGATTATATAACTAAATGTGACAACATATTATCCGATGAAAACATATATATATATATACTAAAATTAAAAATAACCCACTTAAAAAATTCACAAAATAACTAATAATAAACAAACTTATTTGCAAACAAATACCCGACATCCATAACAATAACAAGAGCCTATATGAAAAATTTAGCCCAGTTTTACGGATTACCAAAAATCCACAAACCTAATCATCCTTTACGTCACATGTCCAATACCAACTGCATCACTTACAAACCCTCTTCTTGGCTTTCTTCCCAGTTGAAACCTTTAATAGGTAAAATATCATCTTACTAACACCCCTGATTTCATACAACGTACGCAAACACAACCTTCAACACACCAGTTTCTCAGTTTTGATGTTACTTCCCTTTTTACTTTAGTACCCGTTTCCTTCACACTTAACCTACTGAGAACATAATGAAGAACAACAAACATAAACATTCCTTCCCCCCTTATTGAAGAACCTTATTTTCTCACAGCGAGTCCATAGTTGCTTTACGGTTTTAATAACCTTAATAAACAACAGATTTATATGGTTTCCACTACTCCTACAATTAGTAAACATATAGTTCTTAAAGGTGCCTGGGTCTTGCTGACAGGTATGTTTATACCTGTTTAATGTATACTAGGGACTATGGTCTGGAATAAGAGGTAAGATTTTAAGTTTCAATGTGTCGATGAAATTTAGGGCGTGTTAGTGTGAAGAATTGATAAACATGAGAATGAAGTATATAGAGGGTTGTATGTGTGAAGGAAGGGCAGGTAAATGAGAGAATAATTAAAGTAGGTGAGATGGTTGGGTCATGTGGAAAGGAGGATGATAGTTGGTTAAGCGGAATATAGTGGTGAGTGTGTTGGAATCGACTGGCTGGGAAACTGAAGAAGAAAAAGTGGATTGATCAGTAAAGGAATGTTGGAGGAGAGAAGTGAGTTTGGCAGAGGCGAGAGAATGGTGCTAAATAGAAGTGAATGGAGGGTTTTGTGAGGGGGTATGTTTGTGGCTCATGGCAAGGGATGAACCCCCACTGCACGATATGCATAGTGAGGTCCGTCCGTCCATGAAAGCTTCTAGGGCTGGATTTTTGACTGATGAGTTGTTTGTCACTAATTAGTATTCAGAGGGGGAGTAGGCTGGGCTTGCTTTTTGATTGCATGTTCTTCTACTACTTTTATTTTCTGAAGGATAAAACCATGACATTATAATAGTCTTGGTGAGAAAGGAAGATTAATATGATATATTATATAATATATATATATAATATATATATATAGATATTATATATATAAATACTATATATATATATATATAATTATATATATATATATTATATATATATAATATAATTATATATAATATATAATTATTTAGAATTTATTAATATATTATATTATTAATATTAAGATTATTTTATTATTTTTATTATTAAATTTCATTATTTATAATTATAATATAATTATAATTAAAAATATAATTTAATTATAATTATAAATTAGTATAATTTCTTATATTATTACTAATTATTATTTTTAGTATTATTTTTATTATTATTGATTATTATTATGATTATTTACATTATTAGTTATTAACATTCTTATTTATTTATATTATTATTATTATTAATTATTATCTTCCTTCTTCCTCCCAAGACTGGGGGTAAGGCGTGACATGTATCAGAAAAGAAAAGTAGAAAGAATATGACACAAGTCAAAAAAAAGCCCAGTTACGCCCCCTCTAACCTATTAGTGAAAACTCGTCGCGGTCAGAAAACACCCAGAGCTTTACGGGACCGCGACGAACCCTCACTATGATATATCGTCAAGTGTAGTCATCCTGCACAGTGGGCCACAACCATACTCCTCACAAAACCTCCTTCACTCTTTCGCACTCTCAAGCACTCTTACACACTCACATTTACTCCTCAAAATATCAAGATTCACTAGACTCCAAAATCAAACTTTCTCTGGTCTCAATCCCACACACTCACCCTTACATCCGCTTATCTAAGTTCCGACTGTCATTCATCTTCCATATGACCAAACCAAATCAACATTTATTCTCTCTTTACCACTTTCTTCACACCATAAATCTTTTGAAATATTTACTCATTTTATCAATTCTTTTCAATTAACTATTAACTAGATTGTTCCATCTGAACACGATGAACTTTAGATCTATACTTTATTCCACATCACACACTACTATCAATAACAAAGGTAACAAACATACACACAGTATATTATATATATAATATAATATATATTATACATAATAACTTATATATATATATATAGATATATATTATAATATAGTTATTATATATAATATGATTATATATATATATTTAATATATAGAATATATATAATTTCATTCCAGATCTAGAAGAGGAGCACAAGGTGTGGTTTTGACCGCAATAGAGGTAGAGGAAGAGGGATCTGGCCAGAGAGGAAGAGATGATCGCGGTGTTGGTGGCGACGATTTCTGCAAGTAATTTATAATAATAGATATATATAAAATATATATATATATATTATATTAATATTACTATATAAAATATAATAATATATAGTATAATATAATATTATATTATATATATTATATATATATTAATATTTTATGTAAGAGAAGAAAGTTTTGATAGCATAAGAGTATTTTTAAAAGATAACTTAATGACAACCGCAGTTGCGGTTATGAAAGACCAAGTGACAACCGCATGGTTGTCGTGAGTGTATGATTAGACCCAGTAACCGAGTTGCGAATTGTCGAAATATCTGTGCGGGCTGTCGGTTTCATGGCGGTTTCGACCTCCTCACTATAATATATATATATTTATAGATATTATATATATATATATAATATATTATTATATATATATATTATATAATTATTAAATAATAATATATTATATTTATATGATGTTTAAGTAAAAAGAAATGTGTTGGATGTTAAGTTGGTGAGAGGGTTAGGAATGGGATTATCTGTCATTATGTTTATTAAGTTAGTGTGGGCTTAGATGGAGAGGAAGGTGAATTAAGAGTGAGGTAGAATTAAAAGTGGAAAGTAAACCTGTTCTCCTGGAGCAACTACCGTGAAAAGGTATGGATAATTGTTACAGCGCTTCAGAGTAATTAGTTGAATTGAACAATTTGAAACTGAACAAATCTGGACAGTTTCAGTTGTTAGCAGGCAGAGAAGACCTTATGTGGTATGGCTAAAATATAGAATAAGAATTCGACAATGATTGGTGGAATGAAGAATTGATGCAAGTGCGTTAAAGTACTAAAGCCAGTAATGAGTTTCAAAAAAGTTTGGATCTTATATGGAGTAAAATTAAATACTAAAAGGTGCATACGGCTGGAGAAAAAAAAGTTAAAGAACGTTTTGGAGGAATACATTAAGGATAGGACTGGCGGAAAGGTTAAGAATAGAATAAGGGAATCTACTTAGAATAAATGAATTGGGATGGTGTTTCTGTAACTGATGAAATGGGATGTGAAGAAAGTTTGGAAGGAACATTCGAAAATCTTTATATACAATGACCGAGTTAATAGGCGTGATGGTGAAATGTGTGTATGTTTGATGATGCAAGGAAGTAAAGGTATTTTTGGTTGGATAAGGTCATGTAGTAAGAGGAGTAAGATGGGTATGAGGAGGTGAAGATGTAAATCTGCAGGTTTAGAGAAATTACTGATGAAATGATGCTATCAAAGAATATGCGAGAATGATTGATTGGATTTGGAATTGTATAACAAAGCGTTAATGGAGGGTGTATAGTTCAAGGGATTGAGAAAGAGCAAAGTAATAGTACCCTTATATAAAGGTAAGGGAGATAAGGCGAACTGTAATAATTATAGGGGAATTAGTTTATTGAGTGTGATAGGGAAGATATATGCTGGTATTTTGGATCGACAGAGTGTATCGTGAAGGATTGATGAAATCAACCTCGTTGAGAATTCAAGGTTGCGTTAGGGTGGTAGATAGAGTGTGGATTGCAGCATTCTTACATTGAAACAAATATGATGAGAAAAAGAGAGAAAAGAAAGATAAATTGTTTTAGGTTATATGGATTTGCAACAGGCGTATGATAGGATTTAATAGGGAAAGCTCTATGGCATGTTTAGTGTTTATGGAACATGTCGGTGTGCGGCTTCTGATGGATAAAGTATGTATGGAATAGTGAGCTTGATGGAGAATAAATGGTGTCGGAAGTGAATTGGTCAATATTATAGAATGGCAGTGAAGGAGGATGTGTTCATGTCTCGTTGTTTCAATTTGTAATGAATGGGTTATGAAGAAATTAGGGGTGTGCTGGCACGAGAGTTGGTGTCAGATATGAATGGAGAATGGATCAAAAGAGAATAGAGGGTCCCGTACCTATTATTATTAAGGCAGATGATTGGTTTTGTGAATGAATCTGAGAGAGTTTGAAAACATTGGTAGAGATATTTGCATGGTGTGTAAAAGGAGGGGTTTGAACGTAAACGTAGATAAGAGCAAGGTTTGGTTTGTGGAGGACAGCTTCATGTGAAGTAGTTAGATGAGTGAGCGCTGGAACAAGGTACTGATTAAATATTTAGTGATATATGTTGGATGAGAAGGGAACACGGTAGATACAGATTGTAGAAAGTACGTGAATGTCTAGGAAGGTGGTGGTGAATTAAAATCGTTGGTGGATGTTGAAAACATAAGTCTTAGTGCATTAGGGTTAAATGGGGTATGTTATAACCTGTGTAATGATATAGGAACTGCTTGAATAAGAGGTTAATAGATCATAAGACAATGCGTTCAAGATGGACAATCTTAGGACGTGTTAGGTGTGGAAGAATTGATAAAAATGAGGAATGACTGCGTTATTAGGAGTTTATGTGGTGATGAGGAAAGTATAAAATAGGAATAATGAAGTACGTAGAGATGGTTTGGTTTATAGAGCGATTGAAGAAGTCGGTTGGTCTAAGCGGATTGTATAGATGGTGAGAATAGATGGCTGGGAATCAACTGATGGGAGACTGAATAAAAAGTGGATTAAAAATCAAAAAATCAAGTAAAAGATATGCCTGTGGAGGAGAGAAATGGAGTTTGGCAGAGGCGGAGATTAAGGTGCATAAGAGGATTGTGAATGGCGGAGATTTGAATGGGACATGTCGGTTGTGTCCACCGGCCAACGGATTGAACCCCACACTGACGAGACATAGTTAGGGTCCGTCGCAGTCTCGTGAAGCTCAGGGATAGACTCTCACTAATAAGTGTAAAGGGGGTGGTAAGCTGGGCTTTCTTTTCGACTATGCCATATTCTTCTATCTCTTCTGTGTTTTCCGGCGCATGTCGTCGCCGTTACCTCCGTCTTGGGGAAGAGGTAGATGATATAATATATATTAATATATAATATATATATATATACATATATAATATATAATATATATATATATATATTATAATATATATATATATATATATATATATAATATATATATATATATAATACATATTATATATATAATATATATATAATATATTGATTTAAATTGGTTGTAATTACAAAAGGTGTATCAGATTATTTATCTTCCTTCATCTATGGCTAGATCTACTTGATTTGAGAATGAAGATAGCATGGAATGATTCTAATTTCCGGATGATATTAAATTTTATATTCCATATAGTTTTTTCTTGTAGAATGATATTTTAAGATTCTTCTGGTTGCGCAACCTATGTTCCTTTTGTTAACTTTCAATCTTTCAAAGTCTTTCTTGATTTGTGTTTTCTTTGTTTGACATATTCCTCTATGTTTGATTTACACTTTTTATTTCATTCAATCAATTGTAAAAAAATGATAACCAAGCGTTAATTGAAAGCCCTGCGACATAAATTAACTTTACATTGTATTACTATTCTTAAAATTTTTCGCTGAAATCATAATATATATAGATTAGTATCGTATCAGATTAAGAATCTACTACCCGCGAGGGACATATTATTTTTAAAACTACCAGACATAAAATAATTTAATAATATATATATATATTATTATATATATAATATATATTATATATTATATATATAATATATAATATATATATATAATTAAAATTATATAATATATTATCATATATTCTATAATATATCAGTCATCATTCATATATTGCGCTCCCATGTACTGGCTGTGTAGGTGTCACATCATGCATGGAAACAAAGTAGTAGTGATTATGACACAAGTTGAAAAGAAAGCCCAGTCTTACCGCCTCTTCTATACCTATTAGTAAATATCGTCAGTCAGAAAATCCACCCTCAAGGGAATGATTCTGTAGAGAGGTTTCTCGACAAACAAACATCTACAAGAAAATTTACGTGGAGTCACTTGTTGCCTAAAAAAGTTATTGCTGAAGAAATGAAATACTGAAGGGTTTGATTATCTGGTATTACAAAATGAGATATGCTGCCGCAATGCTTCTTCAGAGTATAAGGCATACCGGTACTTAAAAAGAAACTATGTGCCAAAGAAGCAGAAACTCTGGAAGGTGCAAAAAAAAGGAAATTAGAAGCTGAGATTAAAGAGGCTGAAGAAGTTAAGAGAAATATTGTTAGAGACCGAAAAACAACATATTTTAGAAGAGAAAATAGCTTTTCTTAAACAGTCATAAGCTTTTTTTTTTTTTTTTAAGATTAATTTCCTTTTTAGTTGCTTTAGTTTAGAATTAAATAATTTTATTTGTTTTAGAGAAAAAGGATAAAAATATTTATGAACTTGCTTCTTCAGCAAATGATTTTTATATTTTTGTGTACCTTTGTTTTTGTAATTTTTATTTTGAATTAAAGTAAAAGAAAAGGGAAAAAATGAAAGCAAAAGCAGGGACCTGGTGAACATATTTGGCAGATATTTAGAAAATTAATTGATTGTGTTCATAACTGGCTATATAAATAATTTTGGAAGTTGTTTAAAAAATTTTCAATGCAAATATAAATTTCACTTGTAAAATGTCAAATTGTATGGTCATTTAAATTTGTGAAAGCTGGCCAAGAAAATTTGTTTACTGGGACGATTAGAGGGTGTGCTCTGGAGGGCTTTCATTTTTTTACATTTCCTTATTGATAACAAAGATAAAATGATGTTTTTTATCATTTATTTTAGTCCAGGGAAAATTTTGGAAGAACAGGGAATTTGAAAATTTCAACTTGGTATACACCTTGTGCAAGAGGACGGTCTCTTTGTCCCTTAATTCGCCTCCCACTATTACTCAAATCCCTGGAAAAGATGTTTCTAAACACACAGAAAAATTTAGTAGCCAAGTTAAAGATTATTCGTTAAAATATAGAGCATCCGATTTTTTAAACAAAAACACAGTAACCCCAGATGTAAAAAATGCAACTCAGAAGAGACCTCGCTATAAGTCTACTTCTGAGACAAAAGCAAAGGCTTCAAAAGATTGTACTCAAACAATAATTATTATTGAACAACCCACCAACCAACCATCTAACAATCTACAAGATTGTTCTAGCTCTTCTGAATCTTCCTATAACTCTTCTCCCGAATTTCCTTTATCAGCACTCACTAAAGGCATTCTAACCCTTAGAGATTGATTGGATGAATGCTTCCCAAATGGAGCTCTGAGTGAGGGCCCCATTCTCTTTCCTAATGCTTCCTTCACTTCCGAGAAAGTGAATGTAAAAACTGTCACGTAAACGTCCGCAAACGCGTCTCTAAGCGTTTCTGCGTCTGTTGGAGTCATGAAGAGAGACCTAGAGGTCCTCATTCTCCAATCAAACTGCCCAATTTTCCAAAATCACCTGCAAGATTAAGTACTGGAAAAATCTCCAGTATCAGACCTTGCCAATCCATCGAATCCCATATTGGAAATCGATATCGCAACCCCAACACATTCTCAAAAAAGGACCAATTCCCTTCTGGTGAAACTTTCTCCCCATTTCCATGGAAACAACTATATCCTCCCACATTATTGAATCTGCTTTGCCAAGGATACTGATTACCGCTGCTCATTTAATAAAAATTGAGCATTTTAGATGGATGCTCTATCTATTAACCAGAACCAAACCCAACATGGCAAGTTGGACTTGGTTGGGTTGAATTCAACTTATCTGGCATTCATGGTGAAGCTCTCTTCATCAAATACACCTGAAAACGCCCATCCCCAAAAAGGTCAACAACATTAATATCTGTGGTGTATGACTACTCTTTACCCAGATGTTGCCCTTCCTCGCCGGACCCCACGGTCTCAACCTGTCCTTCCCCATCTGAAACCCACCTCAACACCACTGCCTAGTCCTTAATAGAGACAATTGTTCTAAAAGACCAACATAATATTCAGAACTCATCATGACTACTTATCTTCAGATGGAATTGTCTGGCTAATTTCTCTAATTATCGAAGAAACTTGTTTTCATACTAATAAACATATGTAACAACAAAGTGTATATGTTTGCAGAACTTCGACTATTTTATCGCGACTTCTCCTCTCCACCATCCGATATAAATCGCCGTTAACTACTATAGAAAGAGGTGACAATGATAGGAGGTGCAGAAATACTCATTCACAAATCTGTCCGTACTTTCCCAGTCCCTCTCCAACACAACTTCATGCAGTAGCGGCAAGAATTCACTTGCCCATCGACCTTATAATATGTTCAATCTACTTGGCTCCAAGTAGTGAATTTACTAAGGTTGACTTTGCTGATCTTTTTAAACAGCTCCCTACTCGGTTGTTATACTAGGAGTCTTCAACCTCCGCCACCCCTAATGGGGCGACTCTGTTACTTCGTCTAATCACAAAAGATCTCCTCAACCCCCTTATCCTGGGATGCCTTAACAGACTCCCTACATACGAACGATTTAGTACACACAACTCTTCTTGTATTGTATTTCCTTTTGCTCCCTTTCTTATGGATCGCTTTACCTGGTTCGCCGCTTTTGATTATTTATTTGTCAGTGATCATTACCCCAATAGCCGTTGAAATGAGCTTGTTCCAAGCCCAATGCGAAAACCCAACTCCAGCTGGCGTTTATGATGGAGCAGATGGGGCTCCATTTTATCAGCCACAGCTATCCTTCTTTCTCCTTTCAATAACCGATTTCCGCCTGTGATGATGCCTTTCTCTTCTTCCAGAAAGTCGTCTGCTCAGCAGCGGTAAGCTTGCATTCCGCAGTGTCTTCCCAGGACAGCGTCGGCAACTCTTTTGGTGGTCCCAATGAGTGCTCACAGCAACTGGAGAGAAGAAGAACTCACAGGCAATACAAAAGGGACCCGTACCGCCCCAAACATGATTATTTTTAAAAGCAGCACAGCGAAATCTCGGCGAATTAATCGTCAAAAGCGCGTAAACAATATTTTCAAACTTAGCATTTCGGTCTGTTAACTCCAACTCTCCTTCCTTGTAGATGGTGGGAAAGTTACACAGGAAAATATCGTTGTCACTTCCATAACTCCCACACAGTTCCTCGTTATGGCCTGATATAACTGATACAATCTCTCCGCTCCTGCGGCTGTAGATGCGTTTAGGTCTATAGCCTATGCTAGCACATTCGAGTTCTTCCCTACACTGATAGCTTTCAAAAACTGAGGGACTGACACAGCGACTACCAGACTTTTCAACAGCGAAGGGGAAGATCATACCTACAACCGTCTTTTTACACTTGCAGAGTATCAAACCGCATTGGCAAATAGCAAGACTGTGCCCTTGGTCCAGACCATGATTTCGTACATCTGCTCCATTTAATGCTGAGTTATTTTTGTTTTTTGCTGAGATTTATATAATTTTTATTCTGGATCGAATCTCTTTTCCATCTATTTGCGACTACAGCCTTTTGTAATTCCTATTCCCAACCTGGAAAAGATCCGAAGTTAGCGGGCAACCAAAGACCAATTTCACTGACCGGTCAATCCTGTAATTAATGGAGAAAATGGTTTCTGTCCGCTTACTCCCTGTTCTGGAGAGCCGTCAAGTTTTCTCAAACTTCCATTTGCGTTCGCAAAAATCGTTTCGATTCGACCCTTGGTAAAACGTAGACCATGGAATCTGGAAGCCTTCTCAACTGGTGGGATGGTTCTTCGGTGTCTTTTTTGACCTTGAAAAGCTTACGACACAACACAACGTAGAGAACTGGTTTCTCCTGAATGCTCCATTCGCTTGGTTTCCTCGGACAACTCCCTGTTTTATCAAATGCCTTCTGTCAAACATCTATCCAGGTTCGTGCTCTTTCTATTCTTCATGGCCACTTTACTCTTGAAGAAGGCATTCTGCAGGGTAGTGTTTTTAAGTGTACTACTATTTGTCGGATTTCATGATATCGTTACTTCTATCCAGGCGACTGGTCAATTTTTCTCTCTGTCGTATGACCTTGTCTTATACATAGCCGGTGCCAGGCTGCCTTTTCTCGAACAACAACTTTAACTAGCTACTTGTAATATTTTACAATGGTAACTCCCTTGGCTTTCATTTTTCTCCCACCAAAACTCAGCATTTCTGGTTGTGAAGAAAAAGGGGAATCGAAGAACTTGCCCTTTTTCCAGTGAACCTAACCTTAACGGTTCAGCCTATTCGCTGTTACTTTCACGGGCAATTTCTAGGACTATTCTAGATGCCACCTTAACATATGCACCACATATTAAACACCTGAAAACAATTTGTCATCCATCTTGACCTATTTCGTCATTCACTCAATCTTGGGGCGCTGATCGGCACGTCCCTTTTACGCCTCATACATCACCCTAAATAAGAATCGAAACTGACATATAGCTGATGCAGTGTACGGGCAGACCTCCACAACACTACTACACCTATTAGACCCATCTAAAATGAATCTACACGAGAGCCTTCCCATCCTTCCCCAGGTAAGCCTTGAGTTGAAGTCAATGTGATTGCCACTCTTCTCTTCAAAGAGAATACATTGTGTACAAGCTATCTTCGTTTCCAAACCCCCAATACCGTTTGCTCTGACACAGATTCTGCAGAAAACCGCCAGAATTCCCTTAATACTGGCCACTTGGCAAACAGGTATATCATCCTAAAGTTCCTTAACCCTTTGCAAAAGGTTGCTGCTTTTCTCTTTTACGAGAAGGGCTACAACCTGGCTATTCCCGCTCACACTTTGTTGGCTTGGACCCTCTCTTTCCCAAATCTAGCCACTCCAGCTGCCCTGTTAAAAGCATCATTCCTGTCTCATTCCGCAGCTCATGATGAATTATACTCCAGTGTTTACTGACGCTCTAAAACAGGGGACAGTGTGGGCGCATCTGCGTCTTTCCTGACCGCAACCTCTTCCCCCCCCCTTCCCCCTCATGCTTCATTTTTACGGCAGAATTAATGGCTATAATGAATGTCATTTATTCAGAGATTCGCTCAAGCCGCTACAAGCGCTTAAAACCCTTATTTCTAAAAAAACAATGGTATCCGCTGCGCAACAATTTCTTCGGTTTCGCATTCCCGTCAAAGAAACAAATTATTTTGTTGGGAACCCCCTCTCATGTAGGGAACTTGCAATGAAATTGCTGACATAGAGGCCAAAATTTGGTCACTCTTTTTCAGAGTGTTCCAGTATCTCCATGGATATCACTCGACAAGGGCACCTTCATCAACCATTACTATCCTGCTCTCTGACAAGGCTTTCCGGTCTTTTGGCAGAGCGCTGGACGAATGATCAGCGTAGGAGCGAACAGAAAATATCAAGGCCCGATCATTCGGCTTGTTGTGGTCTTCCTCCCACGCGAAAGCGGCTTACATGATGGTGATATCTTGCACGCTCTCGGATTGGCCCACCAATATATGTCGCGACCCCTCTCCCATTTGCAAATTTGTG
>JABUQX010030483.1:17500-25000 GCA_015478945.1 Trachelipus rathkii
GATCACTTTGAGAATTTACATTTTTAATAAATATCGAAAATTGAAATTGGTAGTTTATATAGCCTAAGATAATTTCTTTTGTTCCAGCTTCACTACGACATTTCTTGGAATGTTTTGTCATTCGGCTTTTATGCCGTGTAAGTGGTTCCCATTTTGTTTTTATTAACAGGATATGAATGCTTCCTAACAAATTTTAAGTGTATGAGCTGTTCATTGTTAAGCCGGTCCACACACATTCGACGAACCTTTGGAGACGATAGTCGAACTCCGGATGGGTCATTTTTAGCGAAAGATCTTGGTTCGTCATATACCACAACGTTTTTCATTGCATGTCGGTATATTTACCCAGAACAAAGTAAGCGAATGTTAAGGAATTATTACCTTCCATACATTTGCTATTGTTTCGGCAATGCAAGTCCGGTTATTTTATCCTAAGGGCTTTATTTTGAACAACTTCGTTCTTAAATTTTTTAGTTGATTTATATATAAGCAGATTTATACTATATATAGTATAATATATATATTATATAAATATAGTGTGGGGTATATATATATATATTATATATATATACTATATTATATATATATATATTATATAGTATATATATATATTATATATATAATATAATATATATAAATTATTATATATATATATCTATATATATATAGATATATATATAATATATATATATATATATAATTATATATATATAGATATATATATATACTATATAAATATTATATATATATATAAATTATATAGTATATATATATAATATATATATATATAAGATATATATATATATATATATAATATAATAATATATATATATATAATAATATATATATATATATATACTATATATATATATATATATAATATAAATAATAAAATAATAATAATAATAATAATAAATTAAAAGGCTTGGGTTCAAGTACATTTTGTCAAGTATAAGTACTCTAGAATTGTTCAAGATACAAGTACTTTATGAAAACTGCACATATAATATATATATATATTATATATATATAATAGATTTGGGAAATGATATGTTAAGGGATGTAAAGTAATATATATTGTTATTAAGAAGTATTTATGGTGATTTGCTCACAAGAGCGTACTGATAGTGATATTACTATAGGGAAAGTCCACTCTAAGTGCAGTAGGTGAATGTATAGTTATATATGATGTTAGTGGTTAAGCTTATCTAATGAATCCTAATATATAGTTAATAGTATAGATGGACGTATAAGTGAGTACAACTGATTATTATATAGTAAATAAATAGTGTCGAAAGTAATTGGTTTATATATAATATATATTATATAATAAGCTACAAAGTTTGAAAGGAAGGAATATAGTATTTATATATGTCTATCTATCTATCTGATTTTATATTATTAGTTAATTATATATAGTATGAACATGCATGACTTTATGTACAAATCTTCATCATCATTCACCGATCAGATCACGATCGATCGCACAGCAACCCGACTCGTGTGCTCTCCCTCAAGAATCTGAGGGAGTAGAAGGTGAACTAGGAGACAATGGAGCGCGTTCTCTAACGATGCACCGATAGTAAAAACCAAAAGTACGTGAGGAGAAAAGAAGTCAAAGTCCTATAAAGAGATTAGCTCAACCTTATGACGTGCTCCTTCATACCTGTTTTGCGAATTCTGAGGAAGGGAAATTCTTCGTCGCAGTGGTCAGAAGAGTTCACCCTTATAGGTACGTTCACAGAGTGATGATCGGCTGCAGGTACTGACCGCGTCACTATATGGCAATCTCGTTTAGCTGTGGTTGCACGTGCTTTCTTGAATACACCTCAGATTACGAGGTCTTACAAGATACTCACACATGTTGCAGCTACAATCCTGATTTATGGTTTGCATCTCTATAGTTCATTCACTTTGTTCTCTCTGCAGGTGAGTGACATCTATTGCGATCATTTACTTCTTGCAACACCAAGCTCAGAAGAGCAAATTCGTGCGCAGCGTGGAGGTAAGATGAAGAAATGCGTACCCAGAAAAAGAACTGACCGACTGCAGAGTTCTAGTAACCATTTGCGACAATCAATCTTATACCTTGACAGTGCGTGTCGCTAGCCGTGTCCGCAAATTCACCACCACACTTCTCGTATCCGTAAATGTCTAAATATACATCCGATTAAACCAATCTTCTCACACCTACAACTCACAAACGCCTCTCTATTATGTTATGGCCTGCCAAGAGAGACATATATGTAGGTGAGCTAGTTTATTGGTATACTTTCTAATGAGTATCTTCTACGTATTTTGACGACCTAGATTCAATAGAGTTTTCGTCGAAACTACTCTATACATTAAACACAAATGGAGAGAGGATGAATATTGATCGTGAGAGTACCAATGTTTACTGGCGTAACAACATACCTGGGCCTCAATTGCGTGGTTAAGAAGACCCTAGCGCTCTCAAGACTTAGTCCTTTACATCTACCAACGATTTAATGGCACCAGCCAGCACCTCCAGTTCATTCACAACTTTACTACACTCTGGCATGCGTCCATCCCTTTATCATTAACATTTATGCTTAAGATATGTTAGAAGCTCAGACACTTTTTCCAGCTGTTCACCATCTGACATAATTTCACACCGAGGACTGTCCTCAATCACAAACATAACCTTACTCTTATCTACGTTTACTTTCAAACCCCTCCTTTTACACAACCCTACAAATATCTCTACCAATCCCCTCAAACTCTCATCTTCAGAATTCGCCGACACAAAACCAGATCATCCGCATATAATAGGAGAACCCTCCACTTTCTCCTATTCTCCATCATTCTAAACCATCCCCTGCCACCTGCACCTCTAATTTTTTCATAAAACCCCCCCCCCCCCATCCCATATTACAAACTGAAAATAGCCAAGGAGACAAAATACATCCCTGCCTCACTTGGCTATTAATATTAAACCAATTACTTTCGACACTATTTATTCTTTAAAACGTTTCACTATCGTCATACATACTTTTGATTCCATTCAGAAGCTTACCACCAACATCATATATAACTAACACCTGCCATAGAGCTTCCCTAGTAATCCTATCGTACGCCTGTGGCAAATCCATAAAACCTTAATACAATTTATTCTTCTCCTTCATCTTTCCCAATCATTTGTTCAATGTAAAGATTGGATCCACACATCCTCTACCATTACTAAACGCCACATGTCTCCACCAATACAGTCCTTCAGTCACTCGACGCACTCTTTCGACCAAAATACCAGCATATATCTTCACTAAAACACTCAATAAACTAATTCCCCTATAATACAGTTACCTTATCACACCTACCCTTGTATAAGGGTACTATTATTGCTCTACAATCCCTCGCAACTATAATTGTGTGACAAGGTGAAAGCTCGTTATCTATGTATATATTTTATAATTGTTCTTTTAAATATTTTATATCGCAATTAAAGTGTTTAAAATTTTCTAAGTGGTTCATTCTAAACATTCCAAGGCCTTTAAATAAAGTAAATATAACATACTACAAAGTAGTTTCCTTAAAAATAATATATATATATAATATATATATATATATATATTATATATATATATATATATAATATAATATATATATATATTATATAATATATATATATATATATATATATATATAATATATATATATTATATATAGTATATATATATATATATATATATATTTTTACAGATTACCACCACTCACGGCTGGGCCCTTTTCAAGGAGGGGCAGGAAATAAAATTATGAAAACCCACCCAAGCCTAACGCAAATCTCTTAGGGGAGCGCAGACGTGGGTTTTAAAGAGAGGAAGATTAAATACAGTTGGAAAAACGGAAGATGGCAAGGAGTTCCACAGAACAGACAGGGCTGGAAAAGAAGGAGGCACTACAACGAACTAGTCTGGGATTTTTCAATGCTCACGCAAAAATTCATGCGAGAGCATGGCACTCCTTGTATTACGAGGGCGACGCAATGGAGTGGAATGCAAGCGGCAAACTCCCCTGAGCATCTACCGTTGTAGTGCCTATTAGTAAAGAGGAGAGTGCGGCCAACGTCACGTCGCAGAAGATAGAGGTCAAGAGAATTTGAATAAGGGACAGTTTATTAGTCTCTTAGCTTTAGACCAGGGGTGTCAAACTCATTTACCGTGGAGTGCCACACTGACCACGAAACAGTACTCGTTGGCCGCAATGTTATATATATATATATATATATATATATATATATATATATATATACTATATATATATATATAGTATATATATATATATATATATATATATATATATTATTTGTATATATATAAAAAAAACATTTATATAATATATATATATATATATATATATATATATATATATATATATATATATATAATATATATATATATATATATATATGCATATTAATTGATTAATAATTATTGATAAAGTTCAAAATAAATTATCTTGAAATTTTTTAAATTTCATGGGCTGGGCCGCATGGGAAAGCTTGATGGGCCGCATGCGGCCCATGGGCCGCGTGTTTGACACTCCTGCTTTAGACTCAACTCTATCCATTAGAAAGGTGGAGCCGGAGCCCCCCCAAATGTGAGAATAGTACTCCAAACAAGGGCGAATAAGGCCCCTTATAAAACTGGAGTAGCTGTGCAGAAGAAAAAAAGTTCCCGCAACCTGAACAGAGCTCCCAAGCTTCTTTGAAGGCCACCTTAGCGACCCGTAGTTGACATGAGTTCCAAGACAATTTTTTGTATTATGTTCAGACCTAAGAATGTGTAGTTGTTTCAACATGTGAGACGTTAAGAACCCGTCGAAGAAAAATAGGAAAGTTCGAAGGTGGGTTGAGAGGGAGAATCGGAGAAGTTGAGCTTTTCAAGAGTTGAATTTCACAAAAAGTTGCGGCGGCCCCACCGGGAAATCCCATCCAGGTCGGCAAGAATAAGAATCGGAAAGCCATGAAGACGAGAGGAAACTCTAGATGCAAAAGAGGGAGCAGATTGAAATGAGTGGAAGAAGTTGAGAGTTGAGTCGTTCAGCAATAAGAGTGGAACAGAGTTAGAAGTACAGCTGAGGGAGATCGTTGATGAAAAGTAAAAAAGAGGTGGAGATAACAACGGAACTTGAGGAGCACCACAAATAACAGGAAAAGGAGGAAGAAGAAGTCTCTCCATCAACGAGTGCTGATATGGAGCGACCAGCAGAGAAAAAACTTGACAAGAGTAAGCCAAAAGGAGGAGGAAACCCAAAGGAGCGGAGCTTAGAGAGCAGTGAACGCATACCATACTCGATCAAATGCCTTTGATATTTCGAGCGCCACCACCCAAGACTCCTCATGGTCCCTAAGGGCAGAAGACCATAAAATCAGTTAGATAGGATAGTATGTCCCCCAGTTGACCTCGAGAATCGAAAGCCATACTGAATGATCTGAAAGAAGGGAAGGAGACTCCAGATGATTCCAGGAAATGAGAGTTAGAAGAGTTTCAAAGATTTAGATAGAATACATGAGAGCTATAGGACGGTAGTTAGAAGGATAAGAACGGCTGCCCTTTTCGGGATGCTGGATATATATATATTCCAGCAATGAGGAAATGTACTAGTATTTAAGGTTTATTAGAGAGTAGAAGTTGAGCGAGCAGGGCCAGGCTGCAGAAAACACTCCTCAAAACAAGGGAGAATGACATCGGGCCACTAGACTTTCCTGACGTGTCATAGATCTAGAATCCCATGCACCCGATCATGCGTAATCACGGAAAGAGGCATAGGAAACCTAGAGGAGAAGAAGCAGAAGGAGGGATGCCGGAATCGTCCAGGGTAGAATTAGATGAAAAGTAGGAGAGTTAGCTACAGAACCGTCAGAGCGAATAAGTGGAGGAAAGCAGATACAAAAGTTATTAGAGATGTTTATGGCAAGAGGCCAGAAATTTTTATTAGTAGGAGAGTCAAGTAGGTTGTCGCACTTCTCTTTAGTGAAAAGCTGCGCTATAGCCTGTCGAATAAATTAGCCCTGCAACGATTCCGAGCAAAATGGAAATTAGTAAGAGTGATAGGAGAACGAGAGTTTTTCCATGCCCGATAGGCAATGTCTCCTGAATGGAGCGAGAACATTCTCCATCGAACCATGGATTCTGTGGAGAAAAAGATTTAGTTAAAGATGGAATGAACCCGCTCATACCCTCGATGATTACGGCCTCTACCTTTTCAGCAGTGAGCGAAGCATCCTCCGAGTCAAAGCAAGATTCACTCCAAGCATAGTTTGCAAAGAAACGACGCAACGCCCCCCAATTAGCCTGATTAAAGTGCCAGGAAAGACGTTTGGGACATGTGGAGCTGCTTGTTTAGAAAAAGTTTTAAAATTAAGAGCTACAAGATTGTGGTCAGAGTTACCGATAGGATGGAAAATGTTGTATTTATATCGAGAATGAGTAGTGGTGAAACAAATCAAGCGTGTTCAAGAATTGGTTAGGACGATCTGGTATATGTATATGTGTAGGTTCTTTAATTAACTGTTCCAGATCGTTTAGAATACTGAATGTTTTGGCCTCCTCCCCTCCTGCATCGGTATGAGAGGACTAGGGTTGGGAAAGGAAAAAAACAAGCTCGTTTTTTTCCGAAAAAAACGGTTTTTTTCATGAAAAAAAACACAGCCTGAAAAAAACAAGTAAAAATTTGTTTTTTTCGTTTTTTCAATTAAGTTTGTGGAATTTACATGTTGAACAATTATATTTTTAAAATTTTTAGCAAATATGCTCTAATTGCGACTTTTTGGTTCTAATTTCCTAACAATGGTGGAAGCCCCTGAGGTATCTTCCGTAATGTGTTCAAAAATTTTTATGGGTTTTCCATATTTTTATTTTATATTCTGAATTTTGATATTCATAATATTTTGTTTGTGGCTTCATTAATGTTTTCTTACTCTGTTTTAGCTTTCAGTAACATTTTTATCATAATTAATTAAATCAGAATTTAGAAAATGGCCACATGCAAAAAGTCGTGTACTGTACTTTTTAAGGAAATAAAAGGTAGCAAAGCCCCTCGAATGAAAATGTTAAGTCTTTTGTTGTGTAGACGTTGCAAAGACTAGTATTTATTGTCATAATCTAGAACTAGGAAATTCTGAAAAATTTGCCAACTGAGAGAGATGATTATTGCTAAGGCAGCTAAGCTTAAGATTTCTGTTACTGCCCCTCCTCCTTCACCACTGTCATTCTTACACGATACTTCATACGACTCTGAGATATCAGACTTATCAGTCATATCAAAATTAAATGTGGCTGATCACGCTGATGAGCCCATTGATAATGAGCTTGACAGTAGTCAGTACTCAGTAGTTACTGGGGTCTGGGGAGTGGGACTAGTGATTAGTGAATCAAAAAAGTTGATATTCCGAAGCCATATATTTAATTTTAATCATTCACTCATCCTCCTTCATTTACAATCTGGGTAATTTTAAATTTCAATATTTTTATTATTTTC
>JABUQX010030483.1:30000-36790 GCA_015478945.1 Trachelipus rathkii
TTAGGACACGCATATATATATATATATATATTATATATATATATATATATATATATATATATATATATATATAATATATATATATATATAATATATGATATATTATATATATATATACAATGAAAATCGTGACGTTCATATCTCTGTTTGTAGTATATGACATTGTGAATTTTCAGGAAACAAATTGTAAATTTTTAATTTTTGGCATCATTTACTTATTACTCTCTCTCTCTCTCTCTCTCTCTCTCTCTCTCTCTCTCTCTCTCTCTCTCTCTCTCCTCTCTCCTTTCCCTTTCATTTCATCTCTTTTTTTTATTTGCCTGTCTATCTTTAATTCTAGTTTTTTTTCATTCCCTCTTTTCATCAATCATTCAATCCAATGTTTCTTTCTCTTTCTCTCTTTACTTTTTTTCTCTATCTATCTTTCTATATTTCTATTTGTACTTTTCTTATATAAATATTTTCATTGCTATTATTCTTATTCTTTATTATTATTTGCATAACTTTATATATATATATATATATATTCTATAATTATATATATATATATATTATATATATATATATATATATATATATATATAATATATATATATATTAATATATATATATATATATATATAAATATATATATATATATATATATATATATATATTATATATATAGATATTATATATATATATATAATATATATATATATATATATATATATATATATATATATATATATATATATATAATATATTATATATATATAATTATATATATAGTATATTATATATATATATATATATAAATAATAATATATATATATATAGATATATGATATATATGATATATATATATATATTATAATGTATATATATATATATATAATATATAGTATATATATATATATATAATATATATATTATATATATATATATAATATATATATATATTATTTAATATATATATATATTATATATATATAATATATAATATTATTGGACATTTCTTATCATTTCGGTTTGGTGTGTCCACGTATGATGGATGGATGATTGGTAAATTTGTACACAATTCTGCTACGTTTACTTTGTGTCTGGTACCATACTGGCTATGGTTAAAACGTATTTATTAGTAGGTAATATTTATAAAGGGAGTGTGTTTGAATATTTGTGGGTACAACAAAAATCTGTTAAACAGTGTGATGCGGTTGCAGTGTGTATTACCAAGAATGAAGAGTTAGTGTGTGGGTAGGTGGATTACAAACAGGGAGGTGGGTGACGTAATCAATTTCATCGAGGGGCTTATATACGTGGGTAGTTAAATCTCTTCAACGTTGATGCCAGATCAAAAATTATAATCCTCCTTGACGATTTGATGCATAAATTGAACGAAGATATAGCAGAAACTTTCACACTTTACTCTCATCATTTAAATGTCGGTGTATTTCTTATAAATCAAAATATCTTCCATCAGAAAAAAGATATATGAGAGGTGTGTCTTTAAAGCACAGTATTTAATTTTCTTGGGGAACAGAAGAGATATAAGCCAAGTCAATGTTTGGCCTACACAGATGTTTCCAACTCAGCGTAAAGAGTCCCTAAAGTGTATATAAAGAAGTTACCTCTATATCTCACAGTTAGGTTGTACTCTGGCGAGATTCATTCCTAAAGAACACGCACAGAGTGTGGCTGCTTACAAATATCTGACTTACGAAACTGAAACGGTTTACATACCTGAAAAATGAGTACTCTAGTTGCAAATCATTTACCTCTTATAAGAAAATTTAAAAATCTAAAACTTTCAGAAAAAACACAAGCTGTATCTGTTTGTTAATGATAAAAAATTGTTCAATGTATATCCGATAGTCATGTCCTAAATCTTTAGAAGAAGGAAATGGTTCTTTAACAGAGCTCAGAAGGTAAAGTTGCGTCTTCATAGAAACATCATTAAAAAAACTCGCTGGTAACGTACGAAAAAAGAAGCTAATACAAAAAGGTTTAGGTTCGTTCCTACCTTTCCTCTTTTCCGTCATAGCCCCATTCATAGCCAAGTGGATTGCTCAATAATGAAGAAGGATAGTGGTTTTACCCGTACAGCGACTATGAGAAACAACAAACACTATTCCAACAGTAAAAGATCAACAACAACAACAACAACACAACACAACACAACAACAACAACAACATCAACACAAACAACAACCACAACAACAACTGCATCAACAGACTCAGCAATAACAACTACAATAACCTCAGCTAAACCACCAGATGCAACAAACCGTGTATTACCCGTATCAGCAGTTACACCAACAGAACCACTTGAGTTTATATGATCCGAAAGTTGAGCGGATAAATAATAACGAGAAGGAATTGTGTCGAAAATTAAACTCTGATGTTAACGTTCATGAAAAAGAATCCTATATCAAAATGCTATAGAAAAATTAATAGATCTAAAAGAAATGTATCAATATGCTTTATTAGGTAATGCACCTATTGAAGATTAAGCTCTAGTGTCCGATACTAATGTTGAAGTGAAAAGAGGAGATAATTTTAAACATGTATTGGAAGAAAGTTTGCCGCGGATTGGTAGAAAACTTGTTTAGCTTTATATAATATTTTAAAAGACCAGATTTCATGGAACGATCTCTGTCAAATAATTATTGATGGAAACACAGTTGAGTGTTCGAATATTGTTGATCTAATAACTGATCTCTCACGTGATTGTAAGAAGGATCCTGTAACAGGATGGACCAGGATCAAACATGAACCTCAGACTGTTAATTTTCCGATAACGAACTTTAATCCAGAATAAACAAAGATTGGCGAATTTGCATAATATTCCAATGTCTTCTAGACCAGATGAGAGTCCTACTGATACTCCTTTTGCTTCGGCCAGATTAAAGATGATATGCAAGAAACACATTCAGTTCGAGGCGGCGAGAAGAATGCAAAATAGCCATATATTGGTCCAAAGTGGATTAAATCCAAATTATTTATTGTACTTTTTATAGGGTTGTATTGTTTGTAATTTAAAATATTTCATATGAACATTGTTTTTATGTTATCTCTCTCCACATATATTTGATATTTCTTTTAGGTTATACTGATTGTAATTTAAAAATAGTTCATATATACACAAGGTGTTAATATCATTTTTCAGTATAAAATTGACATGTTTTTTATATGGTTGTATTATTTTGTAAGTAAAAAATTGACATGTTTTTTATATGGTTGTATTATTTTGTAATTAAAAATAAAATATTTCATGTAGACATTTGGTTTTTATATCACCTCTAAGTATATATTAATGTTTTTTTTTATATTTAATGTCATTGTGAGTCATGGAGGCTAACTAGACGGCAATAAATATTATTATGATATGAAATAGACTTACACTTATGGAGGCTTTTCAAGGTTTGCGTCAAAGATTCCTCATATTAATAAAAAAAAAAATAAAAAAAATATTTTGAAGGTGAGGATGCTTTTACCCTACATAAAACCTATACGAAAAATAATGTATAACAACTAGACTTGACTGAAGTGATAAAATATAAACCTTACAATGAAGGGTATGAGTACATTCTTTTTGTGATAGAAGTATGTTCCCGGTACTTATGGTTAAAGGCATTAAAAGATAAAAAGTCAAAAACTGTTGCTGCTGCTGTAATAGAAATTATAAATGGAGATGGGAGATAGCCTCAAATGATGTGGTCAGATAAGGGATATGAATTTTTAGGTAAAGAGTTTCAAGAAATAGTTTCAAAGTATGATTTAAGGTACTATAACACATTTTCAGTTAATAAAGCTGCAATAATGGAAAGAATACAAAGAACTATAAAAGAAAGGACGCATAAGTATTTCACGAAAATGAATACATTTAAATATATCGATATACTGCAAGACTTGGGTTACTCCTTTAATAGATCTTTTCATAGAACAATTAAGAATGCCCCTGTAGAGATGGTGAAGACAAAACCTTCTGCACCTAGCAACAAAGTGCGCAGAATAAAAGATAACACATGTGTTAAAGTAGATTATGTGAGAATGTCTAGGTCAGATGAAAATTTCGGTAAAGGTTACGAGGCCGGATGGTCAAGAGAAGTTTTTAAAGTAGATATAATCAGAGAATTCCCGAGAAACGGGTTAAAATTATACTATCTTGAACATTTAGATGGTGAAAAATAAAAGGAGGGTTCTTTAAAAAAGAAATACAGAAAATACGGTTTGACCCTAAGAGTAATGAATATAAAATAGAAAAAAATATTAAGATCTAAAGGAAAAGGTAAAAATAAACAGTATCTTGTAAAATGTGTAGGTTACCTTATTAAGATTAATAGCTAAATAAATGCCTGTGAAATTAAGAAACATTTATCAGTTTACATCGTGAACATGGAGAGTAAAGATCATTTCTATTTAACGTTACCGTCATCGGTTTCTATGGACTTACATCCTGAAAATAAAATATCGGACTTTATTGCAGAGTTATTGAACCGTATAAAGCTTGAGCGCAAAATGTGTGAAGTAGGGCTTTTTGAAATGATATTGAATGCACATATTGAGAATATGCCAGATTCGCATACAGCGTTTATAATATTTAGAAATGTTGAGAGTGTTAAAAACATATTAAAAATTAACAACACAGATGATATGACGTTCATCAAGCGCGATGACAAAGATTATTTCTTTGAAAGGTATTTAATAAATTGTGAACTCAATAAATCTCTCACCGATGTGTTCATAGACTTGAATAAAAAATTTGGATCAAGCCGGATATTTAAAGATTTAATGTTTCTAGATAATAAAACTGTTAACGAAGTCACAAGCTCAAGTAAACTTGAAAGATAGGTTTATTTATTTTCGAGACAAAAGGATACTGAGAATTAACGATATCACATCGTCTCTAAGTAAATTAATACGTTATGTTCCTACTATGGAAGAGTATATAGATCAGTATGTAGCAAAAACTGACACCTATGATTCATTACATTTTGTATGCGATCCTTCGAAGATGATACAAGACACAGGCGTAGTTTATATTTACACCAATATTGTTGAACCCCAGTATGTTGGAAACACTAATGCCCAGTTACTTAGAGTGGCACATTTACCTAAAGATAATAGAGATAAGTTTTCCTAATGTGCACAATGTACCTTTGAATAATGCCCAATTTAGAACCATACGGGTTTATACTAAAAGATGTCAAAGGCAACCCTTATCCATTCACTGACGGAACAGTAGTGTGTAAAGTACATATACAAAAGAAGCCCAAATAGTATAAAAAAAGCTCACCGTTGTCTAATTCATAAATAAGTGCCGGTGAAATTGAGAAACAATTATCATGACTAGATAAGATCATTTCTATTTAACGCTACCTTCCTCGGCTTCAATGGATCTACATCCTGAAAATAAAATATCTAACTTTAATACAGAATTATTGAACCCTATAACTCTCGAACGAGAAATGTTTGAAGCTGGTTTAAGTGAAATAATTCTTGATACCAATATAGAGAGTGTAATCGTTACTAGGACTGCATTCATGATTTATAGAAGTATTGATTTTGTAAAAAAACACTGAAATTGCGTAATGGTATCGAGTATTACATTGAAAGATTTACTATAAAACGTGGGTTATACAAGTCCCTCGTGGACATTCTTAGATATTTTAATAACAAATTCATAGTAAGCCGAATATGTCAAGACCTGATATTTCGTACTAATAAACCAAAGGGTGAGATAATGGAGCTCGTATCTTTAAGATCTTGGCGTACTGTAAATTTACACGATTTAAACTAATTTTATTTCCAACCCTACGTATTGTGTCGTAAGTGTATTCGTCTTACAGATAATCCTTCATAAGAGGCTGTAAGTCATAACCACGAAGCGAAAATTTTTATACGTCTTCTATTTTATTAATCCGACTATAGCATCTTCAAAAGCAACCTTTGCTAATTCATTACATTTCACATGTGATCCTGATGAGCTGTTACAAGACCTTCGTATGGTCTATGTGTATATAATATGTCGGGAATACTAAAGCTTCCTTGTTAAGAGTAGTACATTTTCCTAAAGATTGTAAAGTTATAACATTTCCTAATATGCAATACGTACCGCTGAGTAAGACCCATCTGAGTTCAATTCGTATTTATATAAGAGACGTTAAAGGCAGCCCATATCCATTCACAGTTGGGACAGGAGTGTGTGTATAAAGTACACATAAGAAAGAAGCTCCGGTAAATAATAATAATAATAATAATAATAATAATAATAATAATAATAATAATAATAATAATAATAATAATAATAATAATAATAATAATAATAATAATAATAATAATAATAATAATAATAATAATAATATAATAATATTATTATAAAATATAATAAATAATATAATAATAATAATAATAATAATAATAATAAATAATAATATAATAGATAATAATAATACTCAAAATAATAATAAATAATAATCAATCCACATAATTAATAATAATAATAATAATAATAATAATAATAATAATAATAATAATAAAGGAAAGAGAAAGAATCTTCTGGGGATCAACAATGCAGAGGGAGTAGGGGTTAGGTGAATTTTTTGCTTCGTATTTCCGCCGAGCTATACCATTGTTTAAATCAGGAAGTAAATACATCGCCAAAAAAGCGCCAGGACAGGGCTAGACACTATCCAGGACATTATGGGAAGTATCGACCCTCGTAGTGCTGTAAAACGCCGATTATCCTATGTTTCAAATAAATGTTAGACGATGGTTAAATGAAAAATACGGGCGAAAAATAATGAGC
>JABUQX010030484.1:0-7500 GCA_015478945.1 Trachelipus rathkii
TGAAGCCGCTGAATCTCCAAATACACATGAAGAGCCCCCCACTCCCTTATCTGAAACGAATATCCCAACTTCGGAATCTTCGGTAAGTTACAATCTAATTATTCTATATATTACTGAAAAATATTACTGAAAAATATTGTTACATAATAGTATGTATTCGATTGTTTATGAATTTTCATTCTTTTTCCAGAAAAAGCAAAAACGGAAAGGGAATCCAGGACGGATCGCTGATGACGGGGGTGTTGCGGGTCCTTCACGTATAGAGGTGTTTCATGACGATGAGGAGGAGGTTGATGAACCGCCTGCACCTTTCTCGACAGAATTATTGAAAGTTACGCGTGAAGGATCTACGCGTAATTCTGGAATTATCGACCACCACCGCTACAGAGTACGTGTCGATACAACCCAGATCTTTAACGGAATTCGCAACATTAATGACGTACTAGTAGGCGTCATTCACAGTGTGATAGAACAGGTACGAGGAACAGTGGTATATCGGGATATACCCTCAGGCAGGATTCCTTTTTACAGATAGGAATGGAGGTCAATTCCATATACGAATTCCTCATGAAGAGATATCTCGACCAAATCTCGCGCAGTATCTCTCGGACCGTTTTCTAGAACTCTTTCAATCTGGAGACCAAGCCATGCTGGATGAATTCAATGTAGATGTGCAGATATGTCACAATCCAGAGGGTAATGGGCCCATTGACCCTTCTTCGGTAAACTTTATACACCCTTACAATAATACAGTACACCTTGGTATAAATAACATGAATAGGGAAATAACAACCAGTGTAGGATGTGGTTTCAGGGCTATAGCTGCATGCTATAAGCTCCATACTCATGTACCTAAAAAGCCAGGCCAGTCTTCGCCCAAAATATATAAATTTTTCCCTAACGATCTACATGAAATAGGTATAGAGCTCGCAACTCGTTGCGGTCTGACTTATGAAGAACCCCTAAAGCCTGAGGATTTTGCCGTAATAGAGGAGACACTTAAATGTAGGATATTCGTTTTCTCTAAAGATGAGAACGGTAAACTCGAGATAATGTTTAAACCTCACGAACAGAATAGGGACTTACCTCTCTTCGTAATAGGCTATGATTCCGAGGAAACCCATTATTATTATCCTTTTCCCGGAGATTCAATCAAGATAGCTCTAGGTAGTGTAGACCCTAAGAATATCAAGGGGCCAGTTTTCTGTCATGCAGTTGTATAAAGCTATTACCGACATAATTAAGCATTTACAAAAACGATGCACTGAATACAGATGTGGGCAATGCTTAACTTATAAATGTAAAGCCATTCCAGGCGACACATCTACACTTTTACATTGTGATAAATGCAATAGGGATTTCTATAATGCGGAATGTCTTAAATTGCATAAAAAACTCACAATGCAAATACCTTAAAGTTTTTATGACATTAGCGTACAAACGAATCCGTAGCTGATATAAGTGATCATCAGCATGTGATGCATGCATATTAAATTGTGGGAGTATGCGACGAGAAGTATGAATGAGAGAGGTGATAACCATAAATTTTCATGGGAAGAGAAAATCCAGGTGCCAGAACAAGACGATGCTTCGCCAAAGCGTAAGTCTACCTTCACAGTTCTATTAATAGATATCGAAACCTAAATACATAATAAGCGTGAAGAGGAAGGAGGACGCGTAAAAACAGACATGCTTCCATACATTCTAGTGAGATGTAGTATGCGAATAACTGGCGGGGAGCGAGAAATAGACAATTCCATCATCGCGTGTGAGACTTGCGGTACGGCCCGACTGAAATATTCAAATTGAATCTGGAAGCAACAGAAGGTATTGACAAAGTGTCCTGTCGATCTGATTTCTCAATACTTATTCAGGTTTGGCTTGGAAAAACACTAAGATCCAACATTCTGTTTGCCAGCTTATAATCTCAACTACCGTCGCCGATGTGGTTAATAGAACTCTCAATACACATGAAACATCTGACAATCAAGTCATATGTTTACGTCTTAGCAAACTGACTATGCCAGTGACCTGACCAGTCATTTCCAGTCTCATATCTCGCAACCCTATGAAACGCGTGAACCAATTAATAACTATGACAGCTACCACCAATATCCATTTTTAAGGACACGTTAATGTTTATGCCCTGTTGCGCTAGAACAAAACTACCTAATGCACATGCGGATCATTTACAGAGTGAGGTTTCCTAAAGGATTCTTTCCTTACGTTTTTACCTTCGCAGAATCATAAATTACAAAGGGAAAATTCCGGATAAGGAGACTTTTGAGACACATCGTTAGTCCGGACAGGTGGAAAAAAGAGCTATTGATCGTTAGGCGGTATCAAAAACATAACAATATAGGACTACGACATGCAAGGTGTATTCTTAATGTAAACAGGACTCGTAATATTCCTACGTCAAATCCTTCGAGAAAGAAATTCAGGAAATTTCCTTAAGTATCATAAAGTCGACTGCCTTCTACTCTGATTGTTCTACCATTGCGCATTAATCGTTCATGATATATAATGCATGCACTATATGCCTGCAATACACTGGCCCATATTTAGGAACGTGTTATGATGATTCAAATTCTAGCTCATAGTATGGTGTGAAATGGTCTTACGTTCATGGAAATGGTAATAATGGGTCGGGCGAAGTTCAGTCGAGCATGCAAGGAATGGTGGCGAGCGTAAATTTAAAATCAAAAACAGGTACCTAAAGCCTGACGGTTACATAGAAATCCCAGCTGAAGACCACGTGCCCTTTGACCTTAATGAGTTCTTATCGTCCCGCCAACTCAACGTTAATGAACAAACGATAGAACTGAATAACAGGCGCCCTCCTCCTCCAACTGGAACAACCATGAAGAAGATTGTCTTACTCTTCCACGGCTGTGTATTTCATGGTCACCAAGCATGTAAGAAAGGATTAGAAAGTCTCCATGGCAAATCAAGTCTTGATAGATACAGTACAACCATGAGACAAGAAGCGGATTATAAGTCACAAGGGTATGAAGTAATTAGAATATGGGAATGCGAATGGACGAAAATGAAAAAAGAGTGTGAGGTCACTGTTGTAAATAACAACGATGAAACACGAACTGAGAAGTTAGGCCGATACGTGCAGTCAATCGGCAATGAACTTGCAAATGCGAAACTAGAGGTAGGGGAAGCCTTGTACGGCGGCCGTACAGAACCCTTCGTCTATTACTTTCCACCTACAGAAGGTGTTCAATTGAAGTACCTAGATTTCACCTCACTGTATCCTTTTGTCCAGAAAACAAAACCCTTTCCAGCAGGGACACCCACGAAACTCGTAGGTAGGGATCTTCCTACCATAGAAAAGTTCGTACAAGAAATGAATTCCACTTATTTCGGACTCTCGTATGTTTCGGTATTACCTCCTAAGAATCTGTACACTCCTGTCCTGCCTGCCCGCTATGACAATAGGTTAATATTTTCACTTTGTAGAACATGCAGCGCCTCCGGCTATGAAGGAAAATGCAGACATACGGACAATCAACGTATGTTAAAAGGCGTATACTGCAGTCCAGAGTTAGAATTAGCTGTAGAGAAAGGCTATGAGATTAAAAAGACCCATGAAATATGGAAATTTACACCTTCAAATGACATATTCGGCAAATACGTTGAAACATTCTTGAAATGGAAGACTGAGGCTTCGGGATTACCGGATGGTGTAACCGATAAAGTCTGTGAAGAATTCCTTCAATACCTGCAAGATTTCAAGGACATTGAGGGCGTAACACTTGATCCAGACAATATTGAAAGCAACCCTGGAATGCGATATATAGCTAAATTACTTCTCAATTCATTATGGGGAAAACTAGCTCAACGTATTCCAAAGAATGAGGATATCGTATGCACGAGTTACGCCCAGGTCTGGGAATTATTGAAGAGAGCTGATCTTAAGGTGAGAAATATCATTGTAGCGGTATGATAAACATATAGTTGAAATGTTACAAACTGACTTCACTAATTAAAACAGCAGAAGGCCACAAGATGTTGCTGTGCTTCCTTCCCACAGCTTATGTAGGGTTAGAAGATTTAGTGTTTATTAGATATTAATATAATCTCCTCGATATCTCTAGGGTCAACGTTGTACTTTACTGTGATACCGACAGCTGTGTTCACTGCTCTGGAAGACCAATATATTGCCTGATACTGGAAATTCTAGGAAACCTGACTGACAGATAGACCTGGAGAAATACTGATAGTTTCGTATGGACTGACCTAAATCATTACGCCATATCGGATCAAACGAAGAAATGATTCGAGTTTGCTTACATTCTTATAAAAGCAAAAGGCTTAACTTTGAACAAGGATACCGAGCACATAATTAATTTCCAAGGCATGGCGAAGATTAACTTCGATAAGATGATTAAGGATGTCGAAAAAACTAAGAACCGGGAGTGGATGGTCTTAAACGACGACAATCACTTCTACAACATGATATCAAGGATACAGACGTAACAGCATTAGCTGTTACGCAAATGATGAGTGAAGAAGACGGTGAATCTTCACTTCACAAAGATATCCATAATCTAGACGACTCCGCTCAGCCACACGTAAATAATGAAAAACAATACCGGGAAGTGAGGGTTCCTGATATGAAAATGCGTGCTAATAAGGTAGGAAATGTCACGCTAATAAATGGTATTAAAAGGTTCCGTCACACCTCAAATAAGAGGAATCTTGTTTTAGGTAGTGCCCGCACTGTAGACAGGGGGAGATGGAACTAATTCCTTGTTTAATTTCAATGTATAATTGATATATGTATATTTAATTTCAAATGTATAATTTAAAACTGTAATATATTGCTAAAATAAATATTTATTCTGTATTACTCTTTCATACCGACTTTTATTTTTCTGGGTTGCCATATTTCTATTTTATTTATCTGTGTTGCCAATTATTGATTTGTATTTATCTGGCTTTGTCATTTATTGATTTTAATTTTTGAATACATATATTTAAGGCCGACCCCGTAATATGACTGTAAAGTCCATGTCGGCATGTGTGGTGTCGTGTGTGTGTGTGTGTTGTGTGTGTGTAGGATGTGTGCTGTAAGGTAAGTGTTAAGCTGTAGTAGAGTAGTAGTGTGTATATGGTTTGTAAGTGTCTATGGAGCGAGTGTAGTGCCCATATGAGAGTGTAAGGTGTCTACGGTTCAGTGTAAGTGTAAGGGTCTATCGAGGATTGTGGTGTGTGAGGCTGTGTGTGGTGTGTTGTGTTAAATAATATATAGGACATGCAGTGTTTTAAATGGCACTAAGAATAAATGAAAAAACGTATAATATAATAATAATTAACAAAGGTATGATGCCCACCCCATAAGCAAGTAAAACATATGAGTTTTTAAAGACAGTAAAAAAACATGTGTTCTAAAAGCCAGTCAAGTTGATGAAGTAAGGCACGCTCCGTAAAAAATCAGTTTTATTTCTTTTTTTTTTTGTTTTTAAAAACAAAAGCATACTAATACCATGGCCCCACCATTCGCGCTTTGTTATCGAGTTTCAACTCTATTAATATGAGCTGAATTTTATACCTTTTTTTTAAGGTATTTAGTTTCCTGTAATTCTCTGATTAATTAGAATTCTCCTTCTATATGAAAGTTTTTCTTTAAAGCACAGTTTTACCTTTGATATTAAAACCATATAGAGTGACGGTGTTAAAATTTACCAGAAAGTTCAACGACAGTTCTTTATAGGAAGGAGCAAAAGAGAGTTTTTAACAAGTTTAAAGCCAGAAAGAGAAAGTTTTTAAAACCAGTAAAGCAGACCAGGAAAGGGTTAATATGTTAAAAAGCAGGAGAGCTGAGAATACTTCATACACAAAGTAAAAAAACAGAAAGTTTGTGTTTTTTTTTAACCAGTAACAGTAAACAAAGCATACTAATCCCTTAGGGGTTAGGTAGGTTTGACTTATTGATTTACTGATTTACGGTTTTAGGGTATGTAAAAAATCGTTTAATACGGTTAAAAAAATATTTTGAGTTATTTAAAGCAGTAAAAACTACATGTGGAGTTTTAAAAGGCAGGTATTTTGTTTAAAGCAGAAAGTTTCCAAAAAACAGTGTTATAAAACAGAAAGTTATATTTTTTTTTATTTTTTTTTCTTTTTTTTCGTTTTTTTATTTTTGTTTTTAGATTTTATTGTTTTTATATATCTTTATTTAGTAAATATCAGAATTTTTAAATCTTTTAGCTTTAGATTAATCCAGTTAAAACTGGGATTAATTATACCATCTTTCATAATGTGGCAGTATTATTCCTTTTAAAAGCACTAATTGCTTTTAAATTCGAAGTTTCTAAAACAAGTATAGTTTTTTTTTAAAAATGAGTTCTAAAAACAGCAAAGTTATTTAACAGCAGAAAGTTTAAAAGCAAGTTTTTAAAGCAGAAAGTTTTTAAAGCAGTTTAAAAGCATGTATAAACCCAAAAGCATACTAATACCCCCTTTCGGTGTAGGTCAACACCTCTATTGATTTTTACTGATTTATGCTTTGTTAAGGTATAGTTGTCTAATATTTTTTAGTTGTAATGTTAATGTTTTTTTAGAAAAAAATTTCGTACCAATGTAGTTAAAAATTTTTTTTAATAAATTTATAAAAAATGACTTATCATTATCAGCTACTCTGGATATATTTTTCTCTTACATACAATTTTAAAAAAAAATTTATAAATTAAAAAAGTATTAAGTAAAAAGTATTAAGTAAAAAAATAATGTTAATAAATATTGTGTTTAAAATAATAGGATGTTAATGAGTTACAGTTAGTTTTAGGTATTGCCTGAAAATGTATTTAATAAAAATGTTTAAGTATCGAAATAAAAAATGAAAGACTCATAGTATATTGAATAGTTTACATTTGATGTCATATTATCGTTTGCGCGCGGGAATAATTCGCTGCGGGCGCACGCGCGCGGGCGGGTACAGGGCTGCTGGAACCGCAGTGGTTATTTGCGCGTGTTCTTTGCTACGAATGCGACCGGACTTCGCGGAGATTTGTAAAAAAAACGCGACGAGAGCGAAATTGCGGAACTTGTTTTAAAAAACGCGACCGATGGCGAAGACGATGAATTTGCGATTCATTCCCGACGAAAACGACGATTGAAAATTATGACGAAAGATTAACAAAACGCAATATAAAACAAAATGGGCGGACGCAAGTCAACAAGGTTGACACCATTAAAAAAAGAGGGTGCTTCAAAAAAATTAGGTTCTCAAAAATGGACCATAGAATACAAAAGGTCAAATATTCAAAAAAAGGGGGGTTCTCAAAAAATTAGGGAGGGGGGGGGGGGGCAAAATAGGGGGTGACACGTACGACGGATGCTCCCCATCCGGCTGGACACCCCTTTCTTCGAAGGCAAAAATTGGTGACAAAAAAAGCCTCAAGGAAAGTAGCTGAGTAAAAAATATCCACCTGATTAGCGATTGTGCTCATCGCTGGTCAGGTGGTCAGCACGATCGGAAAGCCC
>JABUQX010030484.1:20000-25000 GCA_015478945.1 Trachelipus rathkii
ATATATATATATATTATAATTATATATATATATATATATATATATAATAATATATATATATATATATAATATATATTAAAGTATATATGTATATAAACAGTATATTATAGTCCTATATATATATATATATATATATATGTATATATATATATGGTGGCAAGGGTGTTGGGAGTTCTCTCTTTTCTTGCTCCTCCACTGTACAAGGTAGTTCGTTGAAGTTCTTTTGAAGTCTCACGTAATGACTTCCATTTTACGTTGTGAAAACTAAATATAAACAGGTACTAGCTTATTGCACCTTTCTCTGTCGGAATTAGCCTTTTTTTCGCCTACAGAAGCTTTGTATGACGCTAGCTAAAAGAAGCCAATAAACCAGCAACATAAGTCGTTATAACACTTTTTTTTTTTAACTTATCTTTATAGTAGGAGAGTTAAACAGCCAATTTATGGTTAATAATTATTAAACATTGTCTTTAATATATATAAAAAGAGTCGCTGACCTAAAGTCAAGTATATTAAATTTTTAACATTTATTAATTTTCTCGATGCTTTGGGCTCGACAAGTGACATCTGAGTCGAGAGAGAGAGAGAGAGAGAGAGAGAGAGAGAGAGAGAGAGAGAGAGAGAGAGAGAGAGAGAGAGAGAGAGAGAGAGAGAGTTTATTTCTTCGATACATAATAAACCAAAACAAAATTTAACTAATAATTTTTAAAAAAAATAAAACATTCTAATAAAATAAATATTATTTAATCATATACTGCAAATAAGTGTCCTATTTAAAATAAATTATAAATATTAACTTTATTTTAAGTTTTATAAAATAAGGAGCATATTATTTTCGTCTAAAAGAGTTTTGGGCTATTTTTTGATTTCCCACTTTCTATAACGTTTTCAAGTTCAACTAACATATTTGAGCAATTTAAAACGATTTAAAAAAATAAAAAAATTCCGTTACTCTTAGATAATATATAATTTTAAAACATATATTTTAACTATATATATATATATAATTATATATAATATATATATATAGTATATATATATATATATATATATATTATATTATATATATATATATATATTATATTAGTGGTGCACCGGAGATGCCGGAATAGCCTCTTTTATATTTCCCGCCCCAGTTGAGATGCCTTAATTTAATAATTACTTTTAATAATAAAATTGATTTTACTACCTGTGCTTGAAAGAAGTCAAAACAATATAAATAAATTTGCATATATAATATTCTATTTTCTGAAGGAAAAAAAAATGTTTAAATTTAATTAAACTTATCATTCTTTGGGATCCCTAGAAACAACGCAAGAAAACTTGAATAAAGTACAAGAAATTAAAATTACCCTTTTTATTAAAACTAATTAAATGTTGTTAGGTTTTAACAAACTAACATTTGAAACTAATATATATATATATATATGTATATATTATATATATATTATATATTATATATATATATATATATATATATATATATATATATATATATATATATATATATATATATATATATATATATATATATATATACGGTATATATTTATTATATTATATAATATATATATATATATATATATATATATATATATATAATATATATATATAAATATATATATATATATTAAATAATATATATTAATTAATTATATATATATATATTATATATATATATATTATAATATACGGTCTATATATATATATTATATATATATATATTATATAATATATATATATATATATATATATATATATATAGTATATAGTATATATATATATATTATATATATATATATATATATATATCCTTGGTGAATACATAGGGACCAAGTCTTGAGTGCGCCAGGGTTTTGCTTGAGGGTTTGTTGTTACCCGTGTTAATATATAAAAGTGAAACTTTGGTATGCGGTAAAATGTATAGATCTAAAGTGCAAGCTGTTCAGATGGATAATCTTAGGGGCGTGTTAGGTATTAGAAGAATTGATGAAATGAGGAATGAACGTATTAGAGAATTGAATGGTGTGAAGAAAAGCGTAAATGAGAGAATAAACGGGAGTGTATTGAAATTGTTTGGTCATATGGAAACGATGGATGATAGTCGGTTCTTTAAGCTGATATATAGTGGTGAGTGTGCTGGGAATCGACCGGCTAGGGGACCAAAGAAAATGTGCATCGAGTCAGTATAGGAATGTCTGATGGAATGAATTGTGAGTTTGTCAAAGGCGAAAAGAAAGGTGCAAAATAGGAGTGAATGGCTGTAACGGGGTATGGTTGTGGGTCTGGCCAAGGGGAAGAACTCCATATTTACAGAGATACCACAGTGAGGGTCCGCCGAGGTCTTGTGAAGCACTAGGGTGAATTTTTTTTACTGCGACGAGCTCTCACTTAAGGGTATGGAAGAGATGGTGTGGGGATTTCCATTCGACTTAGGTCATGCCCTTCTACTTAACTGTCTTATTTTCCATGCATGTTACGCACCCTACCCCACATCTAGTGGAAAGACAAGGTGGATAAAGAAAGAAAAAGCAATATATATATATATATATATATATAATATATAATATATAATATATATATATATATCTATATATATATATATTTATATATATATAATATATATATATATATATAAAAAGATATATATATATAGAGTATAAATAATAAAGATATATATATATATATATATATATATATATTACAGGTAACCAACACTCACTGTCAGAGCCCTTTTCAAAGAGGAAGGGAAGAATAATAAAATAAAGAAGTGATGGGAAAACCCAACCCAACCCAACCCATCCGAAGCCTAACGCAAATCTCTGAGGTAACCGCAGACGGAGGATTTAAAGAGGGAGATTAACAAAGCAGGAAAAACAAATGAGGGCAGAGAGTTCCGCAGAAAAGAGGTGGCTGGAAAGATGGAAGCACCACAACGAACAAGCCTGGGGCTTGCAATATTCACACAGAATTCCTAAAAAAAGCATGGCACCCTTTGTGGTGGAATGCGAGAAGTCAACTCCCTCAACCTGAACAGAACTCCCAGCTTTTTTGAGGCCACCTTAGCAAGTAGCAACCAATGTGATACGACTTTTCTAAGATATATTCAAGATATTGTTGATATTCAGACCAGAATGTTTATGTTGTCCACTGGTAAGACAGGAGAGTCGTAGAAGAAGGTAGGCAAGTTGGGAGGTGTTTTTGAGAGAGAGAGAGAGAGAGAGAGAGAGAGAGAGAGAGAGAGAGAGAGAGAGAGAGAGAGAGAGAGAGAGAGAGAGAGAGAGAGAGAGAGAGAGAGAGAGAGAGAGATGTGAAGAAATTGAGTTTTTAAAGAGTTTAACTTCTTTAACTTCACAAGGTTGAGGAGACCCCTTGGAAAATTCTATCCAGATCGCATCCCAGGATAGCATCGGAAAGCTGAAATCAATAAGGAAATCTAGAAGCAAAAGAGAGAGCAGTTTTAAAATTAGCAAAGAATGGAGAGTTGAGACATCAGTATAAGAATGAACAACAGAGTTAGATGTGCAGCTGAGAAGATCGTTAATGAAAATTAAGAATAAAGTTGGTGATAGATCAGAACCTTGCCGAACACCACAATTAACAGGAAGGAAAAAAGGTCGTTTCATCGACAAGTCCCGATATGGAGTGATCTGAGAGAAAACTAGTCATTAGTAACCAAAGAGAAGGAGGAAACGTAGAGGAAGAGAGCTTAGAGAGTTGTGATGCACACCATACCCGGTCAAATGCTTTCGATATATCAAGCGCCACCACACACGACTCCTAATAGTTCCTAGTTCATAAATCAGTGAGATAGGAAAGAATATCACCAGTTGAACTCAAACATCGAAAACAATACTGGGAATCAGAAAGGAGGGAATGAGATTCAAGATGATCCTGGAAATGAGAGTTGAGAAGAAAATCCAAGATTTTGAACAGAATAATACAAGTGAGAGCTAAAGGACAATAATTAGAAGGATTAGAAGGGAAAGTGTTAGAATTAAGGCATAGAGAGTAAAACCAAATGAAGGCAGGCGATTGCTCGCAAGCACACTCCCTCAAAACACGGGGAGGAATGATGTCCAGGCCACTAGCCTTTCTGACGTTCATAGGTCTCAGGATCTCATGCACCCGATCATGTTCACTCACAGGCGGAGCCATGGGACATCTGAGAGGAGAACGAGTAGGAGGAGGTTTGCCAGAATCGAATATCATCCCTGTAACAATTCCGAGTGGAACGAAAATTAGCAAGAGTGATAAGAGTAGGAGAGTTTTTCCATTTTCGGTAGACATTGTCTCTATCACGAAGAGCTCGAGAACAGGTGCCTCGAACTACGGATTTTCAGGAGAAAAAGATTTAGTAGAAGATGGAATGAGCCTGTCCATTTCCTCAAGATCGCTGCCCCTACTTTTTCAGCAGTCATCGAAGCGTCCTCTGAGTCAAAACAGGATTCATACCAAGGTAGGTAGCAAAGAAGCGACGCAATGTGGTGATGGGAAAAGAGATGGTTGAATGACTAATCTTTTAATATGCCTCTATTGGATTATTAGTTGTTGTTTTTTAATTCAGAATATTTTATAAAGATGTTAAATGATTGTGTACCGTACTGAGTAAGCGTGTTTGGTAGCGAACAAAGGAGCGAATACAGGACAATCCAATAGACAATCCTGTGCCTGTGTAGGAAAGTAGTGGGAATGTAGCGTGGAAAGGAACAAACCATTTGAGCATTTCAATAAAACGGGATCTCCATACACATTCTATAAGCACAATGGGAGAAATCTCATCGTCTCCAACGCAGCCTACTTCCTCCCATATATATATATATATATATATATATATATATATATATATATATATTATATATATATGATATATATATATATATATATATTATAATATATAAGTATATATATATATATATATAATATATATATATATATATTATTTTATTTATTTATATAATTAAATTTTTTATATATGGATATCGGAAGCAGTACTGAAA
>JABUQX010030484.1:32500-37500 GCA_015478945.1 Trachelipus rathkii
TCTTCACACTGGACGCTGTGAAAGTAAAATAGCCCAAAAGCTTCCCTTGAGAGTTGATTTAACATACGTGTTTTATTTTTCTAAACCAAATTTGAATTTTTTAAGGCAAATATTTTTATGGAATTTTGTTTTTAATAAATTTTGTGTAATAAGCGGAAAAAATGTTGCTTTTTGGAATAGGAAGTAGCTAATTTTAATGATTTATTGTTAAACAAAAAAAAAAAAAAAAAAAAAAAAATAATTCAAGCGGCAAAAGATGCTTTTAAAAATTTTTTCGCAAACAACTCCACCACCTCTCGAATTGCCTCCTCTCTCTCTCTCTCTCCTCTCTCTTCTCTCTTCTCGCTCTTCTCTCCTCTCTCGTCTCTCTTCTCTCTTCTCTCTCTCTCTCTCTCTCTCTCTCTCTCAACAAAATAGCAACTAACCAACGAATTGTAAACAATAGATCGTATTCAACACTATTTATGTGATTAACAATCAAATGCAAAATTGATAAAATAGAATGGTTAATTGTAATAGTTTATGTAATATTTCAATTTTTGAAATTATCTTTTATTTACTAGGGAAGTGTTGCTCCTCTGGCTTCCATGGAAAGCACGCCTTTGGACTGTACGCTAGCCAATCCAATGTCCTGATTTGGACCGTTGTTAGGTATTCGGTGACACATCTGGCCTTGTGTGGTCTTGCATTGTCATGCATTAGGACGAATCTGTCACGGCATATGGGACGACATACGAGTCAAGAATCTCTGCGATGCACCGTGCGGCGGTTAGGAAACTGCCATCTAGGACGTGCAACTCTGTACGAATCTTTAAAGATATGCCCCCCAGACCATAAGGGATCCACCTCCATATGGTAATACCTCCCGCATATTACATTACGTGTACCTCTAATTAGGTCGGCGATAGACTCTGGATTGCCGATCGAAGATATGGAGACTGACTCTGGACTCATCCGTAAAGAGCACATTCGCCCAATCGCCGACGGTCCAATGTAGGTGTTTCAGGGTTCAGGGCAAAGGCTAGTCGAGCCCGTCGATGCTTCCTGGTGTGTCATGGTCTTACGGCCGGCGTTCATGGCCGCAAGCCCGCAAATTATGTTCCGCGAGGCGTCGACTTATTGTATTCTCACTCACACGGGTCCCATGTACCTCTGCAGTTGTATTTGAAGGTGTCTTGCTGTTGTATAGCGGTCTCTTACGGCCCGCATACGCCTAAAACGGTCTTCAGCGCCAGTAGTGGAGCGTGGCCTGCCCTGGCCCCGCCGCATTGCGTCCTCCTGGGTGTCGTGCCGCTGCACGACCCGTGCAATGGTTGTGTGCGCTACACCAAACCATCGATCTAGTTCACGATACCGTACGCCTCGGCACGGAGGATGGTAATATGTGCCCACTCATCACGTGCTGGTCGACGCACAATCAAATCCATGGTTGTAGCGGGTAAATTCACACCTGAATGGACCACGTACTTAACATGCCCCAGCCATACCTTCCCTCCAATCGCTAAAGCTGGAGTTACGTGGTTTGTCATTTACCTTAATTACAGCGATGGCGGACCCTATACACCCCCAACACTATTAAAGAGCTGAATACTGTGTCTGTGATGCTATGTTATTTGCATAATAAAGTTAGACAACGATTCATGGTCTTTCTTAACCGTTAATATGAACCAATGGTGCGAATAGTAATATATATATATATATAATATATATATTTATATATATAATAATATATATATAATATTATAATATATAAATATATATATCTATAATATATATATATATATATATATATATTAGTGATGGGACGATTCCAAATTTTCAGCCGAGCCGATTCCGATTCCGATACCAGTCAAAAGTGCCGATTCCGATTCCGATTTCCGATTCGATTCCGATTTCCAATTATTTAATATTAATATATATATATATATATATATATATATATATATATATAATATATATTATATAATAATATATATATATATATATATATATATATATAATATATATATTATAATATATATTATAATATATTTATTTCTTTCTTTTCTTTTCTTTATCTTCCTTTATTTTCCCAAGAAATGGAGTAAGGTCGTGACGCGCGTCGGAAAAGAAAAAGCAGTTAGAGAACATGACACAAAGTCGAAAAGAAAGGCCCAGTTAACCGCACCCCTCAGACCGCCATTATTTAAGCGAGAACTCAATCGCAAGTCAGAAAATCCACCCTAAAGCTTCATGGGACAGCGATGGACCCTCACTATGGTAATCGTCAGTGTAGGGTTCATCCCCTTGGCCAGGTGGCCCACAAACATACCCCCTCACAATCCCCGCGCCATTCACATCTGTTTATACACCTTTCTTCCTCGCCCTCCAAACTCACATTTTCTCTCCTTCAACACATTCGTTCACCGACTCAATCCACTTCTCTTCCGGTCTCCAGCCGTCGTTCCCCCAACACACTCGCCACTAACATCCGCTTAACCAACCGACTATCATTCATCCCTTTCACATGACCCAAACCATCTCAACCATACTTTCATTTATTCTCCTTAACCCTTTCTCCACACCACACATCTCTCTAATACGTTCATTCCTCATTTTAGTAATTCTCTTCTCACACCTAGCATGGCCCTAAGATTGTCCCATTCTGAAACATGAAACTTTAGTCTATACTCTTATTCAGACCCATAGGTCTCACTACCATATCAATAACACTGGTAACACCATAACCCTCAATGTAAGTACTCTAGCGCCATCATAGACTTAGTCCCCTTACCATTCACCAAACGATTTAATTGGCACCAGCAAACCTTCCTGCCATTCACAACGAACTTTCTAACTACACTCTGCATCATCCGTTCCCTTCCATCCACAAATCCTAAATATTTTAAACTCAGACACTTGCTCAGCTGCTCACCATCTAACATAAATTCACACTGAGGACTGTCCTCACTTACACTACCTTACTCTTACATCTACCGTTTTACTTTCAACCCTCCTTTTACATCCTTGCCATCTCTCTACAAATCCTCTCAAACTCTCCTCAGCTTCGCCACATATATATATATATTATATATATATTATATATATATATATATATATATATAATATATATATAATATATATTATATATATATATAATATATATATATATTAAATATTATATATATATATAACCATAATATATATAATATATATATATATATAATATATATATATATATATATATATATATATATATATCTATATATTAATATATATATATATATATATATATATATATATATATGCCTAATTTTGCTAAACTTATTTTAGATATTTAAAACCTTAAAAATTAATTAATGGTATAGAATTCTCTTATATTTTTATCTTTGCTAAAAAAATTAGTTAATTACCTTTTTATTTATTTAACAATGAAAAAAAATAATAGCATATTTAAAAATCTTACAATAAATGAACAATTTTTTCTTTTTTTTTTGTTTTAAAAAAAAAAAATCCTTCTTTAATTTACTTAAAAGTTAGATCTTGAAGCAAAATTATCATTATTATTTGTAGTTAAATCATGACTCTTAAGTTGTAGTGCAAAAACATTAACATTTCTCCGTTTCTGAGTGCATCCGATTTTTTTAGGAGAATAAATTGATCCTCAAATTCAGAAGAGTCTTTCACTTTCCACGGAAAGGGGCGAGCTTGAATATTTTCTAGCAAGGACACCTCAAATGCTGAAAGGTTCCTTTATTCCGATAACCCGACCATTGTAAAGGGACTTTCTTGAATTTTTTTAATAAGTTTCAATATTTTTATATTGGCTTGAATTTCTACTTTTATAACATCTTAAATTTTTTTCAATATAGGTGTCTTTCTCCTTGGGAATTGAAGTTTCTTTGCTGTTTTTTAAAGTCTTTTTTCTCTTTAAATTCGCGAAAAAACAACTTTCAAAAACTGAGTTACACTATATCTCAGTATCCTTTTTTCGGCCCCATTCTGTTGATAAATGAGAAAAATCTGAAAAATTGGTTTAAAGTAGTGGAAACCTGTTTTCCTTTTCCTTTAATACACTTATATCTCGCTATCCATTGCTTAAAGAATACTTTCCACCTTTATATTGTTCAATAATCATCTTCAAGGAATGTTAATTTTAAAGAGTGGATCAAGATAGGTAGCAAGCACAAGATTCTTATCAGTAAAGTAAATGCTGAATCTATTTTTACTGAATTTTTCCTATCTGATACTGTAGACCCAAGTCCCTCAAAGTAGTTCTTTTTTTTTTCTGACTCTTTTTAAAAAAATGCAAATAATTTTCATGTTTGGGATTATTGCCGATGCCATTGATTCCTCGTGGCTCAATCTGAAATTTGGTTTAAAGTAGTGGAAACTGTTTTTCCTTTCCTTTTATACAACATATATCTTCGCACATCCATTGCTTAAGAAATATCTTTGCCACTTTTTTTAATATTGTTATAATCACCATCCTCAAGGAATGGGGGGGGGGTTTAAAAAATTTTAAAAAAAGAGCCTGGTGGGGGGGGGGGGGGGGGGGGGAATTTCCCAAAGTAGGTAACAAGCACAAGATTCTTATCAGTAAAGTAAATGCTGAATCTATATTTTTTACTGAATTTTTCTATGCTGATACTGTAGACCCAAGTCCCTCAAATAGTTCTTTTTTTCTGACTCTTTTCAAAAAAAAATGCAAATCATTTTCCTATTTGGGATTATTGTCGCGCCATTGATTCCTGTGGCTCATAAATTTGTACAATCACAAAATTTTTAAGTACAATTTTAAGCATTTTTCCAAGACTTTCCATTGTTTCTAAACTCAAACCAGTTTTGAATGATCACTGCAATATGAATGAGAGCCTTGTCCTTTTGTTCCATTTTTTGAATGATCACTGCAATATGATACTGGCTATTACATCTGGTTTGTATATCCTGAATAAATCTGTGCTGTGGTAAATTAAATCTGGTTTGATATTCTTCATACTTGGAAATAGCTTGGGGCGAGT
>JABUQX010030484.1:40000-47500 GCA_015478945.1 Trachelipus rathkii
TAATAATAATAATAATAATAATAATAATAATAATAAATAATAATAATAATAATTTTATAATAATAATAAGAATTATAAAATTAATTTTACTAAAAATTATAATAACAATAATAATTACAATAACAAAAATTTTAATCACAATAATTATAAAAATAATTTTTTTTAATAATTATAATAATATTAATAATTATATATATGTAATTATATATATAATTATAATAATAATTAAATATATAAACAATGAAAAATGTATATATATATAAAAAAAAAAAAAAAATTTAATATAAATTTTATACAGTGTTTCAAATTAGAAATTCTAAAATAATATAAAGTTTCTCAATAAATTTAGTGATTTTTATTATGTACACTAAAAATAATTGTAACTATAATATTAATCAAATATTTAAAATTAAGGTTTATTAAACTATGAACCATAATATTTTAACTAAATGTTATTAACAATAGCAATAAAGGTATAAATGATTTTTAATGATTATGAAAAAGTACAGCAATTTATGTTCATAAAAGTGATATTTAACATAATAAAAATTATAATACGATTAATTATTATAGTGATAATTTTTTTTTAATTGGCAAAAATTTAATAATATAAGAAATATTAAAAAAATAATCATAATAAAACAATTCCAATAATAATAATAATAATATAATAATAATTATATATTTATACCACCATAATGACAGCATAATTACAATAATTAATTACAATTATTAAAGTTTAAGGTTTCTTAGACTTTTAATACGAAATTATGATAATCATAATAATAATTATCTATATGTTATTATAAATAATAAAAAAAAACAATATTATTTGTTTTTATTTAAAAAATTAATTTTAAATAATTTATTTTTTTTTTTTTTTATTATTAATATATTACATAATAGCATTATTATTATTATTATCATATTTACGCATATTAGATTTTCAAAATCATTTTATTATTTTGATTAAAAATTTTGTAATTAATATATATTATAATTATATATATACTATAATTATTATATTATTATTAATTATTATTATTGGTTGATTGGGATTATGAATTATTTTATTTATAATTCTTATAGTTATTATAATAGTTCATTAAAAAAATGATTAGCAAAATATATAATTATTATTATTCCATTTTTATTATTAATAAATATATATATTCTAAACCTTTTTTATTATAATTCAAATTAACTACATAAATATTATTAGAAGTATTTACAGTAAAATCTAACAGCAACATATTTTAAAATCTTATTTTAATATGATAATAATTATTGTTACAAAACTATTATTATGATGATTAAAATCATTAAAAATTAATATGATGTTATAACTATTATTAGAATTTTATTAGTTTATAAAAATCATATAAAACTTGTTTTAAATTTTTTTTTTTTTTTTTATATACATTTATATTTTTTTATTATTATAATTATAATATTACAATCATCAATTATTTAATTACATATATTACAATCAATTAATATTAAATAATTATTAACAAAATTAACTGAATAATATTTTATTAAAATTTTTGTTATTGTAATTGTTATTGTTGTTATACTTTTTAGTAAAACGAATTTTATAAGTATTATTATTATTCATTATTATTGTTATTATTATTATTATTATTATTATTATTATTATTATTATTATTATTATTATTATTATTATTATTATTATTATTATTATTATTATTATAATAACTTAGGCATGCTCTAAGCTTTCTTTAAATGGCGTAAGGCTGCAGTTAGGTCCCTAAGCAGGCAATGCAAAAAAAATTATTTCTTTACTTTTTTAGTCAACCGATATGAAAAAAAGGTACGGAACTCGAAAAGTATTGTAAACACTTTCACAAGAACTCAAAAAAAATCACGTAGGCACATAAATTTATTTCACTGCGTTTAATCACTTTTCAAAATTAATTCACCAAAACTGAAAACAGCCTATCCACGTTTCTCCAAGACGCCAACTGATGTATTATATTCGAGCGGGAGATGACTCGTTAACGGTTTGAATTTCGTGGAAATGTTCAAAATTAATTCTTTTAAAAAAAAAACAGGAAAATTTCATAACAGTGAAGGCTGTTAAAAAAAAATATATTTCGTACTTGGTTCAAAGTTATATCCATAAAAAAAATTAAACGTTTATTGTTATTTTAAAAAAACTTTAATTCGAAACTTAGTTGAAAAATTTTTGTTTTATAAATATAGGAACAATGACTTGTGAGAGAGTAAACCAAGATAAATGGCTGAAAATGCATAGCCTAAGATATTGAAAAGCCTTCCTTCGTGTATTCTTCGAAGATCAAGAAAAACTTAAAGAAAAGTTGAAATATTAATCTCAAAATGTCCGTTATAAAAAGACTAACAAAAAGATGTATGATTTGCTCTCGTATGATAAAGATTGGTTAAAATAAGTTAAAAATTCAAAATTATTGATAAGGAAAAAGTGGTTTCAAATGGCGTTCTACGTCATCAAACAGCTATTTACCGAAAGCAATTCTTATATCGTATTTTCCTAAAAACTTTTTTAAAACTGTTTTTCGAAAGTACTTTTTGTTATTAATTGATTATTAATTTACTTTATTGATTTTTAATTAAGAGAAGGAAAAAAACTATTGGAATTAGTTGTTATATGATTTCCAAGAAACACGTGTTCTGAGAAGGGGTGGTAAAAGTCAATTGGAATAGCTTCTAATAAAATTCAGAAAAAGAACAATTTTTGGAATCTAATTAATATATCATTTAATTAGATCGGTAATCTCTTTGTAGAAAATTATATATAATATATATATATATATATATAAATATATAGTATACTATATATATATATACTATTATATATATATATATATATATATATATATATATATATATATATATATATATAGTGCTGCTACATAAAAAAAAACTCATTTTGTTACACAAAAAAAAAACATTCTGTATCTCGGTAAATATGAGGTCTAGAGGGAAAAAATTTAGTGCACCTATTAATCGCATCTAGTATGAGTAAAAAAAATTGTTATAATGGTTCGAAGTCGATTTTTTGAATTTTGGGAAATTTTTATCCATTTTTGAAAAATTTCACAAATTTTCAGCATTTTTGACCGATTTTGAGACTTTTCCAGCATTCACTGCATTAAGAAAATTGTAAATATTAGTATGATATTTGATTCATTCCTGTTGGCCCCATCCTTGATCTCATTCCACCACCAAATTTCATGAAATTTTATGCAGCCCCTCCCCCCCGACCATTGGAGTTAAAAAAAAAAACACTTGTAACGACAAAAAAAAAAACAATTTCAAATTAATGTGAAAATGTGCATGTATATGCGCTATTTAAACTTCCTATCAACATGGCTGATAGTGGTTAACTTTTTTCCTTCTGTCGGCGTGGCGGGTCCGAAAAACCCCCCCGAAAAAAAATTGTAACATAAAAAAACCCAAACTTGTAAAAAAAAAAAAAAAAACGTTGTTTTTTAACATTATATATATATAATATATATTATTATATATAAATATAGTATATATATATATTATATATATATTATATATATATATATATATATAATAATATATATATATATATATATATAATAATAATATAAATAATATATATTTATATATATATATATATACTGTATTTCTTTACAGCGGTTTATATTATATTTATAATTTATATTAGTGTTGTTTAAAAAAAAAATTTAAATGTCCCCATATGAAAAATTCACTGAGGAAGCTCTCCTTTGAATGCTGCAGTTGATGTTTTTGGAAGAAGAGCCACAGATAGAAAATAGCCAAAAAAACAAACTATGATTGGCAGGCAGATCATTTCGTCGCAAAATCCATGAATTAAGGTGCGAAATGGCCAACTTAAAACTAGAGGGTAAGATAAATATGATGTATATATATAGATATATATATATATATATATAATATAATTATATATATATATTTTATATATATATATATATATATATATATATATTATAGATATACTTATTCCCTTGTGTAGGGAGAAAAACTGGTGTTACCAAACAATTCAAACAAAGAGCTGGGTGTGTTGCATTACAGAAATGGAGAGATGGCTGGATTTGCCCCCTTCCTTCAACAAGTGCTGTTCATTTGTTAAGGAAAATATGCCATAAGAAATGGACCTTAAAAACCCCAACTACACTACTGGAACACCACGAAAATATAGGTCAAAGTAAATCCTGTGTGGCAACCACTCGGCCAATGTTAGTCGGTTCATGATGAAGAAAACAGGCTGTCCAAAAAAGGACCGAAAGGGATGCACGCTGTAAGGTATTAGGCAAACATTAAGATCGTATGATAAGTTAAAGAACTAAATCTCTTTCTCTTTGACAAACCAGAGTGCATCTGGAATTTGGACGAATCCGGCTTTCCATTAGATCCATCAAACGAATTAACAGTTTCGCGTGTTGGACAGAAGGTGGTAAAGGCTGTAGCAGGAACAGGCCACGAGAACATAACTGTTTTGGCGGCCTGTAATGTTGCAGGTCGATCATTGGCATCTCTGATAATATACTCTTCAAAGGCATCAGATCTGACAACAATCCCTGTTGATTGGGTTGTCGATAAGGGAATTGCCAAGGCAGACACATGGTATGGGCTAAGTAACAAGGGTTGGATGACTGGGAACATTTTCGAGTCATGGTTCTCTGTCTTTGCAGAAAAGATAAGAGGAGATGACCACAACTGCTCATACTAGATGGGCACATCTCTAACATGAGTGCACGAACATGCAGAATAGCCAATGAATCAAAAATAAGCATTATAAAACTCCCATCGCATACATCCAAACTGCAACCGTTGGACATTGCCGTTTTTGGCCCTTTAAAAACTTATTGGGCTGAAAAAATGAGTGAATGGTTTGTCTCCACAGGCATTCCAGTTAAGAAAATGTCCAAAAAAAACAATTTGTAAATAATCTCACGGCCATTTGGGACAAAGGATTATCTGTAGCTAACATACAAAGTGGATTTCAAAGTGTTGGTATATATCCCTACGATCGGGAGAAATATGACAAGACCTTTTTCGACCAGTCTACTTTGTAAATACAATAAGTGGGTAGAGGGTGGGAAACATGAAATTCAGGATGAGGATGGGCCTGTGCCTGAAGTTGTATCAACTGGAGAAGAGGAACCACCACCAAAACCACCTTTGCATGAGGATGGTAACCAACTCAAAGGTAAATGGGTGTGATTAAATGAGGATCAATTTCCACCGAAACCATGTACATGTAAGACCCCATCTTCCCAGTCTGCAACACCATCCTCAGAGAGTTCTTTTCAACAAATAATTTCCGGTAGATTTGGCAGCACACGGTCCTCTGCAACATCAAAGTGCGGAAAGGGAGTGAAAATGTCAGCCTCTCTCATAACCTCACAAGATGTTGATGACTTCTTAGAAGGGGAAATTCCATCAACTTCTGAAATACCTTCAACATCTCGAGGTCGAGGTCGAGGTCGAAAAAGAACTGCAACTTCAAAGAGAAAGCTCAAATTCAGCAGCTCAAGCAGTGAAGAAGAAGAAGAAGAAAGAAGAAGAGAAGAAGAAGAAGGAAGAAGAAGAAGAAGACAGAAGAAGAAGAAGAAAGACGACTAGCAAGACTTTACAGTCCACTCAGGCTAGTTTGTTTAGTATTTTTGTTTATTTAATTTGTTGGATCTCTGTTATTAAAAAAAACCTGTAATGTATTTTTGAAATAAGTATATTATTTTACCTATTTCTATGTAACATATGAGTCTGCTCACTTATAGAGAGCAGATCTGCTTCTAGCAACAAACATCAAAGTCCTTTACCATTTTTATTTATCTGTGTTGCCAATTATTGATTCACCGTCTTAGAACCGATATGTTCTATGCGGTGAACATCAAACCTATTTTACTAGCAGTTACTTTCCAGTGTGATCGATTTAGAATCACCGTCTAGAACAGATTGTTCTAACTGCGGAAAATATAAAGCCTCAACTACAGCCACATTCAGCTGATTCGAATAGATCACAGTCTTAGAACAGATATGTTATATGGCGATATAACATCAAAGCCACTTCACTACAAGTTATTCATTACAGTATTTTGTAACAGATGTTCTATGCGGTAAACATCAAAGCTATTTATTACAGGTTAAGTGCGATCGATGATATAACTATCCTAGAACAGATACTCAAGCCATGAACATCAAAGCTACTACAAGCCGTAATTCTTTACGTTGTACTTATAACATTTTCTAAATGATTTCAATTCAGGAAACTACAATTCTTGTATTGAATAAAGTAAAATACGGGTTGAATTGACGTTCACAGACCAACGATTTCTAGCAGAATGAAAATTAGCAAGAGGGATAGGAGAACGAGAATTTTTCCACTCCCGATACGCACTGTCTCTAGCCTGATTGGCCAGAGAACAAGCACGATCGAACCATGGATTATGAGGAGAGAAAGATTTAGTCGAAGAAGGAATGGACCTGCTCATCTCATATATATATATATATATATATATATATAATATATATATTTATTTATATATATATATATATATATATTATATTATATATATATATATATATATATATATAATATATATATATATATATATATTTATATATATATATATATATATATATATATATATATTATATTATATATATTTATATAATATATATATATATATATATATATTATATAAATATATATTATAAATACATACTATATATATATATATATATAATATATATATGGTATTAATTAGTAATAAACTATTAGTAGATGCACTGATAATTTTAATTTTGAAATTTTTAACTAAATATTTTTACAATTCCATAGGAACTATGAAGCAAATATTGAATACGTCGATGATAATAGCGATTTCGTCTTTGAAACAGAATCATCAGCTTCAGAAGCAGACTCAGATGGAGAAAAAAAAAGACAAAGAAAATAAACAGAATTGTGAAAGGAAATTTACGCTAGGCAGTCAGGAACCTACATAAGTAGAAGAGTCTATGGTAAGGTTCAATACTGCATTTTGTGTTCTATTAAAGGAAGTAAATTTGGTGGCTATACAAATTTATCAAAGCATCTTATGAAGATTCACTCGTCAGAAAATGATATCGAACAAATAGTAGCATTACCAAAACACTATGAGGAAAGAAAAATCTTGCTGAAAAAAATTAGAAACCTGGGAAATTTTGACCATAATATTAAAGTTTTAAAGCCAAATGAGGGTGAGATAATTCCCTGGAGGTGTCCCTCTAGGTCTGCATCTTATAAGAAATACACTCCTTGCAATGAACCACTTTATGAAGACATTTTGGAATTGGCTATTGATGAGAATGATAACAATAAAGATAAAGCCGTGGAACAACTTGAAAGCGATGGAATGTGCAAAGAAAATGAAAATTTTCAAATTAATGAACTGGAAAGTCATGAAATGAAAATGGGCAAGTCAAAAAGAGTAAGTCGCG